>JANTNT010056665.1:0-15362 GCA_024752375.1 Entacmaea quadricolor | reverse complement strand
ACAAACAAAAACATCTAAAAATTTAATTCAAACATTTTGAAAAAGCAATGATGATGCATCTTAATCAATCTCTTTCTAAAATATACTTGAAGGAGAGTTATGTTTAGTAGAACTCCTTGGTTTAAATTAAAGAGGATCAGAGTATAGATTTAAAACCAGTGTTTCTCTAAAAATATTAAATTGTAAAAAAATTGTACAAATTGTATTATAATTATACAAATAATTTTGAATACATGAAACTTTTAATGCTAACATAAAATGCAAGCAAAATATTACTAAACTTTAAATAATTTCCCACCACAGGCTTCCATTTTGGCAATGTTTTCAATGGTTTTTTTACAATTTATAATACTAAGGAAAAAATAGAACATTATAAGTTTTATGAGCTTTCTATGAGTAAAAGCTTTTTTTTATTTGAAAGAGTATGACATTTATTAGCAGAATGAAAGAATGAAGCAAGAATGATTCTTTATTAAATTGAAATTCAAAAGTGAAAAAATGAAATTAAAAATACAATGGATGCTAGATTAAAAGAGAACATAGAATTATTAACACACACACACACACCAATGTACTAATAGACTGTCTAGAAAAGGAGTATTTCAATTCAAAGTGGAAGATGTAATTCTGTTCAAGCATGATTTGAATCTGTCATTGATTCTTTTACCCATCAGAGATGTCTAGGTACAGAATATAATCACCTTAAAGGTTTAAAGAAGATTTTTCAATAAGAAAAGCTTTCATTGTAATCCTTACTTCCCAGCTTTCAATCACAGACTAACTTGCTTTATATAAAAACACAACAATAAGGTTTACTTGATGAGAAGAAATAAATGTTCATTCTGAAGTAAACTATGTACACATAGTATGATGCTAATAAAGAGAGTTACCAAATGGACATGAGAAACCCAAAGATGAAATCCTTTGTGTGAACCAAGATTAAACTACATTGGAAAAATTTCTGTTTTCTTTACCAGAAAAAAAAAACAAAAATGACTAATCATACTAAATATGGATTAAAAGTTACTTTTGTAAATTATAAAAATGTTGATTACAAAAAGGTAAAAGCTAAAAGAAGTCAAAATAATGACAAAACACAACATTTTGAAATTTCCCAAGGAATATGTGAAAGCAGAATTAAAACAGTGAACAAAAGAAAATATTAAAATGCAATAAAGAAACTATCAATTTGATGATGTTAATTTTTTTATATTGCTGTTGGGCCTTTCATCAAATTCATGAAACAAATACTGTGCCTTGGTAGTCTGATTAAGAGCTTGAAGACCTGATATCCAAAGCTCTTCTTTCTAAGACATTTGATATATGATATGGTAAAACCTTTACAAGCCAATATAGGTTTTCATTCTATCATTTCTTGGTCGTATAAATAAGACCCACATCAAAAGTGAGAAATCAAAAGTGTGGGTTGTGAAGTGTTGGTGATACTAGAAGAGCTAATATCGAAGATAGTGATGTTATCAAATGGAATTGTCTTCACAGATCAAAACAGTAGATGAATCATGTACAGGTGGAGAGGGATATGTCCATGTTGTTTGAGTTGATGTCCAACACATATGTAAAACAGGCAAGTTGTTTAATTTATTTTTTCCTCAGAACTAAACTATATTCAAGAGTGGAAGATCTAGTCTAGATGATCAAAAATAGAAGTTAAATGAAAAGCTCACAGTAAACACTTGGAAAAAAGTCTATCTTCCTTGTGGTAGAACACAAACTCACTACTTTTTTCAAACAGCATTCAAGTGTGAAAGAACTACTGTTTGAAACTTAAAAATTTGGAAGAAATTTTCAAACCTTTTTAGGTATCAGGACTTCCAGAATCCTTGTTAAAGCAATGTTAATGCCTTTATGCTGGTTCAAAATAGCAAATCAACCAGCAAACCAAACCTTTACCATTACTTTTACAACTACCACCAACAAAAGAATTGTCAAAGGATTATTACCACAGAATTTTTAAGGTTTTAGTATTTTTGTAATTTACTTTTCAATGGATCAATACTGTGATGTTTCAAAAAAGCTTAAATAATCATTCTTGGTAGCTTTCTTTTGGTTTTGGATTTTGGAAAAAAAGAGGAAGTCTTATAATTTGAGCTTTTCATTTTCACTTATCTCCTTTTGTGCCTTTGAATTTCTAATGACAATTACTAAAAACAGCTTGCATCATAAAACAATTTGGTTTTAATAGAAATACCCCAAAAACTCAACATTTTAGATAAATTTTACAAACATCTTGTCGTCTTATCAACATTTAAAGGATGAAAACCTTTTATAACCAAAGTACAATTAAGATACAAGTTAATAGAATTGTTCTTCATCTATGGCACAAACAAAACTATTAAAATAAGTCTTTGTAATTTAGACTGCTATGACACAAAGACAAGTTCAATCAAGTAATTATTAGTGGCGAAAAAGTGGTCACCTCACCATGTGGAAGAGTCGTGCCTGCCAGGCGCAACTTGGCCTATAGAAGTGCTTTCTCGTCATGTTTTGGGCCTTTTCTCTTAACGACAAGAAGCAGAATGCAAAGTCTTGTTCTGTTTTCCACAGATCCTACCAGGCTAGTTTGTTTTGCATAAATTACCAGCTAGCAGCTGACTTCTGATTAAGTACATTATTTAATTTTTTTAAACTCAAAACCAAAAAATCAACAAACATTGAACACCTTATTTCATGTATTCAGTACTTTAAAGGTTTTAGCCCTTCATTGTGAACGCTTAAAGATATTAACCCTCATTGATTCTTGACAATGAAACAAGTTCAAGTCCACTTTACTGTAATTTTAAAGCAACTTCTGGCACATTGGGTGACAGTATTTAGCCCTCCAAGATAAAACAAAACAAAGCAAAAAACAGTCAGGTGTCACACTGAATAAACTTCAACGGGCTAGACTTTTAAAATAAAAATGATTTCCTTTGAGTTTATCTCAACCGATATGTTCTGTTTGTTCTCCAGAAAGTTTGCCATCGAAACACTTAAAGCGGCTCCATAATTAGCAACAAATTTGATCGTATTTATTAACTGAGTCATTCAAAAGAAGTTTTGAGCCAATTATGTAGAACAAAGAGCAAACATCGCAGTTTCTTACTTCCTTAGGGCTTAGCTTTAAGGATTGAAAAGGAAGATCTCGGATCTATTTTAACAAGCTTTAGTGAATAAATCTTTTCGAACGTTCAATCGCAAGCATCCGGCGAGCTATTATGATGTTGATTTGTAGTGTAAACTTGTCAAAGTCGACTTTGTCCAAAAACTAACAATTATTTAACTAAGATATAGTACCTACATTTTAGACGGCACAGCCATGATGGAAGTTTTCTTACCAATATCCAAACAATAACTGATATTTTTAACTCAACTTTCCAATTACGCTTATTTGTGGTACGTTCTTACACGCCTTCACGTATTCTTTAATCTGCTGGTAGCGTTTATCCAGCTAATAGTTCTTTGTTCTAAATGCACGCGGGGAAAGATCGCTTTTGAACTAGTTCTTTGACTGTCAAAAGGATTAAAGAAAGCAAGTAAAGGATTATATCTTTGTCTGTGTTTAGCTACAGAAAGGATCAACGAAAGTCCGTGTATAGCTGAGGTTGACTGAAGAAATCGAGACATTGCTTGCATTTACTCGAAAAAGCAAACAAATCAAACAAATATTAGACTCTTTCGCTCTCCGTCCAAAACTTCCTAATTTTTCCTCTTTTAAAAAGCTTTCGATGACGCCAATGGCATATTAAAACTTACACATTCGAGATAACAACGCGTTAAAACAGGCATTTTTTGTTGAAGGGAAGTTAGAAAAGGAAGTGACGAAGAGTTTTCGCACTCAGGAAAGTTTTACTGTATATACTTTAAATTATCAAAGTTTGGCAGACTGATTAGAGCAATTAAAAAGCTAAGTAAGGCATCAATTTGGACTCGGTAAATGAAAAGATACTTTGGCGATTCACGATAGCATCTTTTCTGATTTCCGGACGTGAGACTGTAGTCGTCCCGCGTGTGCTTAGAAAACGCTCAAAAATCTTCCGCGCTTCTGTAACATCCGGAGATATAAACTGTCGGAGAATAAGTGGGAATAAAAGCAATGTTTGAACAAGGCAGCCCTAGAACAACAATTCCGGAATAAACCTAGAACAACAAAAGAACTTATTGTTGTCAAAGTGCTGAAAACTCGGACGAAAACAAAAGAAAAGTAGGGGGTTTAAAACGGTGTGCAAATTTCCTCTGCGGAAAAACAAAATAAGTTCCGTGAAATTATTTAAAAGTGTGTCCGTATAATAGACTTCTATGACTTTCGTTATCGGGGTTTTTCTTTCTTTATTAATTTATCTACAAATAAAAAGAAAGGCACAAAGAAACCCGCAGTCAAAACATGAAGGAAAGTGTATCTACAAGTTTTACATGCGGGTTTTTTTTTGATTTCGTGGTTTGGTCGAACTGAATGGGTTCGACGTTTTCGGTATCTTCAAGACAAAAACTCAAATCGTCTGCAAACTTTCAAAATTTACTACACAAACACAAGCTAAGGAGCAAATAAAAACAAACGCCACAAGGAACAACAAACTCTTCAAGCTTAGATAGAGCGTCTAAGAAACCTCTCTTCTCAGTTTGTGAGCTTCGAACTGAGCGGAAATTATAGAAAACTGGCGAGACACTCCAACGGGTGGTTGAACTGTTCATCCTCCATTACCACTGTCAAAATCAATGGCGGACGATATCTACGATTACAAGAGGTTATTAGCGCGGTTTAACGTGACACAGCAATATATAATGGACTAAAATGCTCCCATGGAAGAGTTACGTGGAAATAAAGTAGTAAAAGAGAGGTTGTGGTTGTGCATAGCTTGAAATCATGGGAGGAGTGAGCCGAAGTGAGCTCACACGTGTTGTTGAGTCACGGACCGAGGCACTCTGCACTAGAGTAAATATCAATGTCGATCCTTTTATACAGTAACGATGTGAATAAAGTGCTCAACTTACGCTAATTCACCATTCACCGCTTGCAATCAAAACTCGCGCTTCAAGTTGACTCGTCTTACATCCCATCGAGGTACAATAACGCCTGCAAAAAAATCCATCCAAC
Source organism: Entacmaea quadricolor (assembly GCA_024752375.1). Lineage (NCBI taxonomy): Eukaryota > Metazoa > Cnidaria > Anthozoa > Actiniaria > Actiniidae > Entacmaea > Entacmaea quadricolor. The sequence goes on along the minus strand of JANTNT010056665.1, from coordinate 10,270 downwards.
CAATATGTCAGTTTGAACCAATATGCAAAGCCCGTGTGGACAATTTGACAGATTCCACTTTGCGACCCTCATTTCTGTACCTGAACGAATAAACACTGCCCCTCGGGTTTGATTTTGAAAGCAAGAAAATGCTAAGTTGTAACCGGAGAACACCAAACGGACGCAACCAGATAGAAAGAGCCTCCTCAACTTTCATGAAGGGAAGCACCATAGAGCCCGCAATGAACCCTGGGTAATAGCGGCATACTGCCTTTGATCTCCCTTGAGACAATTATGAAGGTCACATTGGACCCATTCTTGGCACTCCGATAAGAACAGCAAGATAATTAGTTTAATTACGTTGAATTGGTGACACTCGGACACATTTGAAAGAATCAAACAAAGTAAATTGGTAAGCGTTGATGTATGTTTTCCTCGGGCTCGTTGAGCTCACCGGCTTGTTTATCTCTGATCGAGCGCTCCGAGCATTGCTCTGTGCGACACCAAGTTTGAAACTAGAAAGCGCCCTAGAATCCATTATTACTGCATGGGTGTACCGGAACCGACTTAGCCTTTATAGCTAACTCTGCTTAAAAGCTTCAAGCAGATCGAATCAAGGGGATTGCGGGAAAAAAGTCGTTAAGTTTGCCATCGCGGTTGGGGCTTTTCGGACCTCCCCTCGCGATTTCTCTAAGCATGTTATTCTAAAAATGCTCAGCTAAAGACCTCAGTTACCTTTAAGGTTTCTGGAAACCGTTTTCTTCTTAGGAGTTTTCAAAGACTATTAGAAAAATTTAGTTTGTTGTGACGCGCGGACGGTAAACTGTGGAGTGTTTTTTCGAAGCGCGCGGATTTTGTGATGTGACAAACATACATCTGCACATCGACTTATCACAGTGCTAAAGGTTACAGCGGCAAAGACACAAAAAAGCTTTCAAAGAAAGGTTCAAGGGGTTGATTTCTATCAATCCCCGACGGAATTTACCAATAACAAGTCAAATAAAAACTAGCAATTTCCTTGCAAGAATGGAAAATTACTACGCAAAATCAACAAAGTTGATAATGTCGAATTTTGCGAAGGAGATCTCCCTACTCGAAACTGATCGTATCTAGAAATGTCTAGAAGCAATCGGCGAAGGATTAAAAAGGCCCTCTCTATATGGGTTTCTACAAAGTTGTTGGACCGGCGTTTTCTAAGGGCTGGTCTATCAAGAGCACTTCAAGAAAAGTACTTCTCTAGTGGTCTGACGTAATGACTTTCAAACATTAGTATTAATAGGGCAAAGACTTGGAGCCATAAGAAAAACAATGGCGAGTTTCGCGGCGCTTTTCTCTACAGTCACAGTTTGAGGTGGCATGATAACTGTCACTTTCTAAATCAACATAAGCTAGCATGGGCTAAGTGCCAAATAGATCTCAGCTTGAACTCTACTCGAGATTGCTGCCATATGATTGGAAGCCATCGATTAATGATGACAAAACTCTGGCTGAAAAAGATATGAGGTCACACACGCTGGGACCTATTTTTTGTCTGCGTCTATCGTCGCGTCCATATTCTTTAAGTGACGGTTCTAAGTGGAAACAAGAAAAAAGAGCGCGAAATTACGTCTCCGTCTCGCTGCGCATGTCAGGTGAGAAAAAACAATATAAATAAATTAATATATAAAATATAAAATGGGATTTTGCACCTACAATAGTGGCTATTCGTCCACTTAAGTTCAGTTGGAATTTAGAATTCTAGATTTTTACGGAGGGAGTAAAACCGGAGAAAAACCCTTGAACTGAGCAAGGTAGAGAACCAACAAACAACTCTACTCACATATGACGCAGAGTCGGAGTCGATCCCGGGCAATGCAGCTGCGCCACCCATGCTACGTACTCAATATGAAAGCGACGCTGTAGGATCAGTATAACAGCTATGAGTGGGAAACGTACGGTACCGTAACTTTGAAGTGACTTCCGTGAACAAGAACTGTTATAGGATGTTGTTTTTTTTCTCGGTTTCTGATTGATTCAGAGCCTAAACTTGTATACGCGTAAGGCTACTGGTAAAACAGTCTCTTGGATGATTCTATCATTTATGTATGATTGTTAGGCTTATGATGTACCTGTTTGTTTGTTTATTTATTTATTTTTGTTTTACTTTGTTTTGTTTTGACATGAGATTTGATCTTTTTTTATGCACTCATTTTCTCAGACTGAATTACAAATTACTTATATGAACGCGTACACGTGTATGTCTTCAAAATTTTTTATTTTTTTTTAGAAAATGTTGTTGTGTTCTGTATAAACACGAAATAGTATGACTTCTTGTAAAGTTCGTAAATTAATATGTACTCGTGATGTTTTGAAAGTTATCAAATTGCACTCGCCTGAAGGCTCGTGCAATTATGAGAACTTTCAAAACCGTCACTCGTGCTAGTATTAATTTACGAAATGTACTCGAGGTCGTACGATTTCCTATACAAATTAAAAGTAAGAAGAACATAAAAAAATCATGGATAACAAATAACCAATTTACTAAAGAAAATTAGCTAGTAAAAAATATTATAAAAAAATTTTTAGTTTTAGCTGAAATTTTATTTAAATCTTGGTTGGTGGCTATTTGTGTACGACGTTTCAGCCGATTTGGGTTAACGTACTCTAGAATTTTCTTTTTTGACCGAAAACGAAAAATTGCTATTCGGGCCCTAGCATATACAACAGCTGAAACTTCGCCTGGGGCTGCCTGCTGCGATCGATCTGTGGGATATGTTTTGCATTGTATGTACTGCAAGGATTATGGGATTTTGTTGCTGCTACACGCTTTTTTTTTCTCGTTTGTACGGAGTACGAATTATCGATGCTTCATGTCCTTGGGACAAGTACATTCCTGCTTAATGGCCCCTAGTGTGCGAGCGCTTTAAAGAGAAACTCTAAGAACTCCAGAATCCGGCTAGGAATTTAATAATTTTCCACGCAGATTTGCTTTGAGAATTTCTTTTCGGATTGCATGGTCAATTTTTGCAAGTCTAGTTTATTGTGGAAATCAAGCTGGTTGCGCATTGATCACAAGATATTCTTTTAGTTCGTTTAATATGGACAACCTATTTGAAATCGGGTGTATAAAGGCTGTACTTCTGCCTAATTTGTGCCATTATAGCTCAAAGTCCTATCGTTCGTGATACACGGTATAAGTAAGCGTTAAAAGTGTTGGTTTGTTGATATACACGATCTTATCGAGCGCGCGCCTCAGTTATCTAAAAGGTTTAGAGTGCAATACACTCAAAGGCATTATTTTCTTTAAATATTAATTATCATAAGATCTCCCCCCCCCCCCCCCCCCCAATCTCTTGTTTAAATGTATATTTATATTTTCTAACTTATTTATTTTGTTTTATTATATAAACCATAGTGTTTTACCAGGATTTCTACCACTGAGAAATTTCGTATCTCAGCACAGGTAAAGATACGATATTTTTCACATGTGAAAATATCAACCAATCAGATTTTAGTATTTAGTGGTAGAAATCCTTGAAAACACTGTAGTTTATATAATAGTTGTTCGCTGCGCTCACTCGTAAGATATCAAATTGAACACTCGAAAATAAATTCCATATCTCCACGCGCCCATGTATTATTCTCTATTTTATTTCTTTTGCGGGTACCATCATTAACTGTTATTATTGTCGTTATTTATATGACGTAATATCTTTCTCCAACCTACATTTTAGCTAAATTGAACATGTAACAGCTGCCTATAGTACCAGAATTCCAGTTTCAATTTCCAATTCTTTTTTTGAAATTTGTGATGTAAAAGTGTGATTGATTGATTGATTGATCGTTCGATCGCTCGATTGATTGATCGAAAAAAGGGCAGAAGTTGTTTTTTGATGTTTCGTTTCTCTAAACTCACTGATTTCCTATCCTTATTATCGTCGGATTGGACAAGGAATAGAAATAATGGAAAGTTATAGTGCTTGGAAAGAAGGTTATTCTGGGCGAAAGACCCTTGGAAATAAATTCGGAGAAAAATAATCCCCGACCTCACTTTAAATGGGAGGAAAAATGAAGTAGGAATGGGCTCAATGTGTTGATAAAATCAAGGTACTTTAATAACAGTGCAGGGAGCAATGCCAGAAGCTCAGACCAAGGTCGGCCAAGGTCAAGAGGTTGTTGGGGATCAAGTGGGCTTTATTAATTCGGCCAAGTTTGAGGAACTTCTTTTTTCCTACACAGGGGCGTAGCTAGCTTACACCAATACCCACGTGCGTACACTAAAAAATGGCAAAAAATAAAAATTAGTGCTTTACCACCGATAACTTATTGTTTTATTCATGCGTATCGATCTTTATTTAGACAACACTGATTGGCTGATAGCTCATTAATAAATAATGCATGATTTAAGTTCAAAAATCATGAATAATTAACGAGGAAAAAACAAAGAAAATCAGTACTGTGACGAGTGTCTCGATACAGTGATCAAACACTTGTAGAATTAGCCAACTTTAGCTTTGAATTTATCCACAAATTATTCATGAATTTTTAAAGCTATATCAAACACGAGAAAGAGTGTTTGATATATTACATAAAAACTTTAAGAAACGCTGTAAAGAAATGGTGCGTACCAGTAAAACAATCCTAGCTACGCGCCTCTGCTACATCCTTAGGAAGGTTAACGGGAGGTGATGAATGTTTATTTAATATTTATATTGCGCATTTTCTAGGCAATATTTAATTCGATATAACACAGTGCGGGGTTGGATCCAGACTAGTTCCGCTAATGCTATGGAACTAGTCCAACTTTTTGAAATATAATAAATTGAAACAATCTTTTGTTGCCCATCCACTTGTAGGTAAGTGACGAGTAATACACAACACATAATTTTACATTATAAGCGTTTTTATCTCCTTAAATTTTGGTTCGGATCCAGGTTGGCACTAGTCAAAAAGGTACATAAATCGATTCACCCCTGGGATATAACAAAGCAAAGAAAATTTCGATCAAGATGACGGGATTTACTACAAAATCGGGATCATGTTAAACTGTTTAGCATTGCTTTATTGCTGTGTGGTTTGTTATTTAAGACTCGAATTCTTTTCAGTAACTCGCCACCCTTTGCTTGGAACCATTTTTGTTGTGTGGAGCCGATTCTGTACTGCGCATGCGTAAGCAACTTCAAAATCATTTTCGAAAAACTTACAGTTACTTTGCGTGGGGAAGTGTTGAGAGAATGATCCAAGTTGTAATTAAAAATTTTGTTATTGACCTAAACCGTAGCGTATATATCATACTGAATAAGGATATTTGACAGCAAATGTGCCCTCAGGACTATGTGTCCCTACATTAGTTTGCCTACAAACTCTTTAGACTCAATCGAGCTACAGTTACACCCCCTCCCCCTTAAAAAATCCTGGCTCTGTCAATTATCAATTATATGTCAACAATTTATTTCAAAATCAATCATGACTATGATTGTTTTATTTCGTCACTTGTTACGTCTATCAGCCACTTTTGTATGACATTTGTCTGTAAAAACCCTAGCCTTCAAGGCTGTCTTTACCACAGGAAGCCCAACCTAAGAGCAAGAAAAACATGTTCAGTAGCAATTGGGCAGTACGCTTCAAGATTATTCCAATTTTGTATACATCAAGTTCAAATGAAATAATAATACTGAAACAAATGAAAGGAAAAGCTTCAATGAATATGACTTCAAATTTTCGTAAGATCTGTCTCCTCAATGCTAAATAAATACGTGAACGTAGATTGGGTTCCCTGTGTTGTCAACAAGCCAAACTTTTGTCGAACGTAAGCTCGAGATTCTGGAGGTTGTTTTATTGCTTTAATTCTAGTGACCTTCAAAGTGCTACTAAAAAGGTTATCAAAACTCATCAAGATTTATAAAACATTTATTTAGTCCAGGCATGATGGCACTCGCGTGTGCGGAAAATCACACGAATCTCACCTCGTGTACCAACCGCGCGTGGTATACACGAGCTGCAGATGAATAAAACAGTGACAGAAAAAAAACTGACTTCAGATTCTTGTTTCGCGTTTGGGAAATTTTTTTATTGTTTTTACCTTTGGATAGTTATTATATAAATGTATATAAACGGAAACAGGTTTATCGACGGCCTATTTTCCAATAGAGGATTATCTCTACTTTGTGTAAGAGTATGACAGAATTAATGACTAGCTAGCTTTGAGAGATAACCACCCAATACGAGTGCTAAAAATACCAAGGTCATTGCTGGTGTCGGCGAATGGAAAACTCATCTTCTTAAAAAGATTATTTGAAATGAAAATAGGAAAAATTCAAGCAGACACGCCGAACCGACAGTAGTCTAATTACATAGGAAATAGTAAGGCTTGAAAAACATTTAATCTTTTCATACATTCGCCTATTTTCTCTTCGATTAATAGAAGTAAAATTGAAGAGCGTAAAAGATGAAAAGCGCACACTTTATTTGTTCTGCTAGATACAAATTTGGGGGGAGGGGGGAGGGAATCAAAATTTCCAAGGCTCTAAGGTTTAATTTTATGTTGTTTAAATTTGCGTGTTCGAAAAACTCAAATATGTTAAAAAACTTACATTTAAAAATTCACGGAATCACTATCAGGGCATGTCGAGTGATGACTAGTTTCTGCTGTTTAGTACTACATAACCCTGTTTTTTAGTTAAATGTGAAAATTTGACGCTGTGAAAGTAGAAATAAACAAATAACAAAACGAGACAATTAGAAGTGAATTTGTTTCAAAAAATTGCGCAATATCTTTAATTAAACATTGCACCAACAAAGTTACTTTAAAGTCTAAAACTGAGTCTTACAGCTGCTGAGCAGATTTGAGGGTCATGGTAAATCGCCCTTCCAAAACTGTGAAAAAAATTGAGTTTAAAATTCCTACGGAAAGATAGCGTGCGATTGTACATCTGAATCTTGGAAAGTTTAATACTAATTCATTGGCTAGAATTATCATTGATTTTTTAAATTTATCGACTGTGTCGGCCTATATTCTCAATTAACATTTGAAGTCAGGAATGTTCGCGTTTCTTCACAATGAGACCAAATCAATACAAAGCTTGATTAGTGCGCGCGCAAATGTAGAAAATAACCAATTCAAGACGCTTTTTAAACAGTTCTTTGCAACTGAAGTGTATATCGCTTTTGTAAATAAAATCGTGTGTCGCAGGCAATAAATCGTACAACACAAATTTGATAGAATCTTAACAGAAAGGTGAGATCACTTTGTCAAGACAGGGTTCCCAATCCTAGATAAACGCAAAGAAATATTCATGATTGTATTGCATCACACCGTTAATTGAAACGATATAAAGTAAAATACCCCTGACTGATGAGAGAGAGAAAGAGAGAGAGAGAGAGAACAGATGTTAAACATTAAGAAATGCGTCCTGCTGCTCATAGCCGTTTCCGCTGAAATATTTTCTCCAAAAATATACCTTTTTTTTTCAACGGCTTTCGATCACATGGACATTTTTCATCATAACACACTCGAATGAGCAGGAAATCTATTTTACCCAAACAAAGTCCCAGTTTGAATACGAGTTTCTTGATTACCTTACACTTAACATAACGGTTGATCTTAATGGAGGTCTTAATGGAGGATTAGACAATGAAACGAGTATAGGATTGTTCAATGGACAATATGACTGAGAATCGTATGATAATTCAACGCCGAAACATCTACTGGCTAGTATATAGACAAGTTTCCTTAAGCAATACCTATTAATCGGATTGTTTGGGTCTTATCCATTTGCAATACAGTGCCCCCTTCTGGGAAAACGCGATACTCCCCGCACGATGCCAAACATATGACGCAGTTTTTCCTACGGCAGTAACAAACAGTATAAAATTTTGTGCCGAACTTTGTATGACATATGTCAACCCTTCATTGTGGTTCCTTCGCGAGTAATGACTTCCCGTCAACCAAACGATCGCCGCATCATCAATAATGTTGTGAATATCTTGAATACTGAGCTTCTGACGCAACAAGCGAATGCGGAGCAATTAAGGTAGCCGACTGTGAACTAACGGGTGTGGGGGTCTTATCAATATTTACTGCTCACCTTGAAAGTCCTGTTACACTAGGCAATCTTTCCTGCAACTTGCCTTGCAGTTTTCTTTCGAAATTTATTGCGTTGCAGTTTCAAGAACGGGGTATGCTACACTAGGCAATGTTTCAGTGCAACTTGTCTTGCAGTTGCAGTACATGGCTAAGAACTGGGATAGAAAGACACATAAATAAAAGCGAATGCTATTGGTTATTTACACAAATCGTTGCGAGACAAGTTGCAGGAAGGGTGTTACACTAGGCAATGTCTAGCAATTTTGTTGCTAAACGCGGAACTGGGCAATTTCTCTTGTAACTTCTCTCGCAACCTGTACAAATTTGCGAGACAAGTTGCAAGGAAAATTGCCTAATGTAGCAGCGCCTACTAGGGAGCTGTAGTTTACCTGATAGCTTGGTCCAGTCTTTAACAATTTTTGCTAAATAAGGTTAATATGGTATAAAACGTCATCGACAGTAGTTGTTGGTCAATGACGTCATAAATTATAAAATTTTAAAACCTTTTCAAGGGTTGATTCGTTTACTTTGTAAAATGATGAAACGCACTTTAGAACATCCGTTCAGTTTGCATAACGCTAAGATACTTCAAAAATATGAATATTTACAACTTTTTATCTTTCAACGAATTGACGAATTCATGCCTCACTTTATATATTTTATAAATCAGATATTAGCTTCACCAAAACTCGCGATGTTTTTATTTAGGGACTGGCTGGAAATTAGAAGGCGGAATTGAGTTGGACTAAAGGGGACATAATTTTCTGAGCCACATAAAATGGGAGAAATATAAATTAAAAGAAGAAGAAGAAGAAGAAGGAAAGAAAGAAATGAGAGGGATATCCTTATGACAGTACGTAAAGTAAGATTGACTGATAGCAAGAAATTAAACAGCCATATATCACAGCATAAGACAAGATAAGATTTTAATATATAATGAAAATGTTTGCTGAAAATTCGAGCTTTGATCGCTTGATGTTAAAACAAACGGTCCCCTTTCAAACGCTGACTCTCGCTTCGCTTGCAACAATTAAACGAAACTTTGCCAAAAAAGATCTCAAAAGTTTCGCAGTTCGCTCTCACAAGATTTGTAGTCGGTTTAAATTAAGTTCGCTCGTTCAAAATTAGTCACATATAACAGACTTTATTTCTGCCGATTCTTCGAAAAGATCGCAACAGCAATAAACTCATTACTAAGCGGAAAAAATGGCGCATGGATTATTGTCCTGTAGAGACGCAACCTTAACTCCCCCTGACAGCCCCACTTTTATTATAATTCCGTTACAAATTTGCAGTTAAGTGCAGGGTTGTAGCAAACAGTGCGGTTACTTCGGTTTCAACCAGACCACTTTTTGTTAAAAGAGGCCTTATAATTCACTTTCTCCCAACTTCCCAACCCGACCAATCTCGAGCGGTGATCGGACCATTTTCTGAATACTGAGTGATAGCTGCGGCCATGAAGCGACTCATTCAGCCCTATATAGAGCTCATACATTTGAATCTGAGACTCTCGCAGCGCACACCAATACTTGCGCTGAACTAGCTGCTAAATGGTCGAAACGCGAGCGCTGATTCGATCTGAGAAGAGGTCCAAGTATTGTACAATTAGAAGCCCAAAGGCATGGCGGTTGGTACCTTGGCCCGCGGCCAAAATACCATGAAGTATGATAATCATTATCATCATTGTACGGCCTCAGCTTATAAGGTCCTCGCACAACTCTCCTCCCGCAGCAATCAGGGTCGGAATGAAGTCTAAAGTGGGCCAACGAGTCAACAATATAATACGCTGAATAGTTTTTTGAGCTTTATAATGTTATCAAATAGGATTGATTTCGTTAATTGATGGATGTTTATGAAACATTGTTGTAAGTCGATTGATAAATTGAATAAACTGTAAACCTCCAAAACTAATGCTAAAATGCTCAAAAAAATCAGCTCATGACGTATATGGTACATGCAAATATAAATATAAAAATCCAGTTTTGAAAGCCATTGATTAGATGATAATCGTAGATTGATCAAACTCTAATTTCCTAAAGCGTGAATATGGGCAGAGATCACGAGACTGTTGAGCAACTAAAGGCGCTGTTACACTAGGCAATTTTCCTTGCAACTTGTCTCGCAATTTTGTTGCGAGATAAAAATAGCACGTTGCAGTTGCAAGAACGGGGTATGTTACACTGGGCAATGTTTTGTGCAACTTGTCTCGCAATGGCGACGGTAGAG
>JANTNT010056554.1:0-12039 GCA_024752375.1 Entacmaea quadricolor | reverse complement strand
TCATCGGCTTCTAAGTTATGAAGATCCTCCAAGAACGACATTTAGATCTTGTTTACATAATTTCGCACGGGGCCTCGTTTTCGTGCTAGTTTTCGGTACCATTCGCGCGCGTCCAAAGATCTCGGAAGTGGGCTATTGTAATTCTCTCTTAAAGAAAAGGTAATTTACAACTAGCTGCTTAAATTTAGATAAGAATCGAAAGAGAGACAGATAGAGAATTTAGTATGGTTTCGATAGCTTAAAAAATCATTAAATCTGGATTATTCCAGTCTTTATTCCTACAACAATAGATATGATAAGTTGATCTTATGGCAATGTTTATCATGTTTTTCATTACAAATTTTCAATGATTTTGATCAAAACTGAGGTCTTCTAACATTTCAAGGAAATCTGTTGATTCTTTAGCAAAATCTCCTAATACACTAATAATAGATAAATTTACAAATTTAACTTTCTTAAGATGACTGCCTACACATGAAAATTGCAGACAATTTTTGCACAAATATCGGCTAATGAATCATTCTACAATATAACATTTACACCTTTAATAAAAAGACAAAAAATACCTTGATTTTTTATATTTCTTCCTCTCTGTGCTGTCAAAAAGCGACGTCATTCAAACAAAATTTTTTACAAAAATCTATTTTTTCATGCGTTTCTGATTTAAACTTTTTTAAAAAATCTGATATAACATAGATTTTTAGAAGTTTTTTTTTTTCCTATTAAGCTTGTTTAAAGTATAGAGTCCCATGCAAAATTTAAGGGTTTTGCCCTCTTGAAGTTAAACACACCAATGGTCCCTTATAAAAATTTCGAACGTCGTCATGAAAACTCAGCGGTATACGTGCGCGCGCGAGCTCGTGGGCGCGTATCGAACGTTCAATGGTAGGCAGTCACCTTAAATTGGTTTGTTAAATGTTGGACAGTTTCTTGGTATCTGGATTTCTTTTGTTTAACATTATTTAGAAGATTTGACTCGAAACCAACTGTAAGTTCCAATACATATAGGCAACATGATGAAGTAGAGAGTAGGAGATCAGGACGATCTTATTCTACAATAATGACGGAAAGACTAATGAAACCACAAAGATTAGCGTAAAGAACAGAAGATTTTACAGCCTGCAGGGTCTTGACAAGGAACTGTAGTAAGGAGTCGTGACCATGTCTTCAGGTAAAACGGCCTTGTTAAAGATAATTAGTAGATCCAGTAACCACATGGAGAAGATTCAGGTTTTAAACAGAGAACAGGCAGAGGATGCTGATATACCCAACTTAACAAGGTCTTTACGAGTAGGAAGTGTCATGGGCAAGAATTTGGTACAGGTCAGCAGTCTGAGTTCGCGGGCTCAAGGCTTTTAGCTGATGGGCTTTTTTATGAGCAATTCAGGGTTAAATTCTGTTAGCAAAAGTAGAATACAAGATAATATTTGCTAAAAAGTACTTTTCTAAGAGACTTTTTGAGAAGAAAGTCTCTTATTTACCAGTCTCTATTATTTACCAGTATTTGAAAGGATTTTGCTGCATGGTTTCTTAATATTATGCAACACAAACTACATAAAAATGATGTTTGGCTATAGCACTATAAGTTACGATGTGCAAAATTTGTCCATCGAATGATGCTACTGTTATGAGGCACAAATTAATATTCTTAAGGTCTATTCTTATCAAATGTTATTTGTAAGATTATCCTAGAAAATGTGAGGTAGACATAGAGTCTGCCATTTTGACAGTTTAGAGATGAGGAGGAGCAAATTAGTCAACAGTAAACCAAACTCTGTTTACTTAACTTATCCTCTTATCCGCAGTTGAAGTGTTACAAGCACTTGAACTGTTGCAGCTTGTCAAGCAGTCGAACATATTAGTAATTTACCTCCCATTATAAATTGATTTAAGAAACACTAAGGTAAATAGTTCATTTTAATAGCACTAATGGTTATCCAATGGATATCATTTACTTGTCGAACACATTCATGGTACAAACCTGTTTTGACCGGGTTTTGGCTGCACATGCGCACTTGGCGTATGTACTGATCTAGTGATATTTACTGAGTAAACATTAGAGCTTTAGAACCTTCTTCAACGACTTATACTCTAAATTTTAGGTTGAGAGATCAGAATCTTTATTGTAAAGTAATTGCCTTAAGTTAATCAATCGAACTCCGTCGACCGATTTAACTGAGTAAGTCTTACGAGTGCGTCGCTGACTTTTCCCTAAGTCAGCATTCATTTCCAGTTTCACCATTACGTAGTTTTTATAATTTATGCCACAATATAAATATGACTGCTCTGTAAAAGTTCACTCAGTAAGAAAAAGTTAGTCTTTACTAGGAAGTTCACATAGTTGGCTCACGGTGAGAAAGTCGTTAGTTAGTTGACTCAGTCAGTCGAGCAGAGCAGAAGAGCAAGAAATAAAGACCTTCAAGAAAACGACCAGAAGTTGATAACCATCTTTGGTAGTGAGTCAGTCCCCCGCTCGCTAACACTACACTTCAGAGATTTTCTGTGATTTATAAGGCAATTATATGGGACGATTTTTAGAGTTTTTACGCTCTTTGTGTCGAGGAATCACTCATTACAATGGAGAATGTTTACAATCTACTTAGAGGTGGAGGGAATATAAATGTTTCTAGATGTGCAAAAGTAAGCCATATATTACCAGAAGCTAGTAATTTTAAATTTAATATCATTTCACAGTCATTCTCTTATAAAGCTGCCGTGTTTTTTTGATCTGCGACGCATCAAGTGCGTATGCTCATCGGCCATGTTGTACCAAATTCCTGCCCGTGTGTTTTTTATGTAGCGAACAGTGAAACTGTTAATGTTTTTTGGTAAATTTGATTGAGCAGATGACCATAGAGAGTTAGATTTTGATAGGGAGTATACTGAAACATTCGAGAAGACGGAACCTTGGGAGATCAGGTGGATTTGGAGTCTATCCTTTTGTTCAGCACGGACGTTTTAAGAAAGTCTTTCGTATTTTTATAGCTGTCATATTGTAGATTAGTGTTAAAACTTGTTGATTTTCAGAGATCTCTAGTTGCTTGATTAGGAGATGATTTGAGAGCTTTGATGATGATAATGATAATGATGATGTTATAATTTATAAAGCGCATATTCAACTCTGTTCTAAGCGCTAGAAAGAAAAAAGAAATATAAACTAACAATTATCTATAAACAAAAAGCCAACTTGAAAAGGAAAGTTTTAAGTTCAGTTTTGAAGGACAAAGCAACAGAGAAAGAGCGAAAGACATAAGATTTAAGACGATAGGATTTTGACGACAACAGCAAATGCGATGAAGAACGAAGTTTACGTGTTGGCTTATATTGAGAGATTAAGTCACTAACCGTTACAAACCATATAGCGATTTGAAGTTATAAGAATGCACGTCACGCACGCTAGTAAACTCAAATCAGAAACGCACGTTTCATCGACATATTTTATAAAAACAGCTAGTTAACATTGTTATAACGCTTTACATACATAATATACTCAGCTCTATTAAGGCATGGCTTCTGGACTAATACCGAAAAATTAGTAAAAAATTATATAAAATTTACCTTTCAAGGTAAAGCAACCAAACTTGGTCAGTAGTAACAACTCACCGAAATAATTGTTTTCCGTGTGTCAGTTGCTATAGAAACTAAGTCACGTGACCATCCGACCGCCATTTTGGATTTTCTAAAAAAGTCTCGTGAAGTCGTACACAAACAAGTTAAAAAACCATAAAAAAGCACACGAATGTTCATATTTACAGTGTCCACATGGAGCTAATTGGATATCGTGGATTTGACTGGATAAAAAATTACATTTGACTGTTTTTGTTTTTTTAAAAATAAAAAAATTAAAATCATAAAAAATTAAAAAGATATTTTTTCCTAAATATCTAATTAGTTCCATGTAGACATTGTAACTATGAACGTTTATGCGCTTTTTTGTGGTTTTTCAACTTGTTTGTGTACGTCTTCACGAGACTTTCTTTAAAATTTCAAAATGGCGGTCCTCTGGTCACGTGACTTAGTTTCCATAGCAACTGACAAGCTAAAAAAAATTAAACTCAGTCATTTTTTACTACGTTGTTTTAGCTTAAAAGGAAAATGAAATGTAATTATTTAACTAATTTTCCGATATTTAGCCCAAGATCCATGCCTTAATAGAGCTGAGTATACTCATAGTGCCATATAAGCAGCGATAATCCGGTAAATAGCTATACGGCTATTAGTTTAGATTTGGTTTCTTCCTTCCCCCAAAAAAATAATTTGCTCCTTGTTCCTTTTTTTTTTTTTTTTTTTTTTTTTTTTTTTACGTCTAAATGGGATATAGTTTTCTGTTTGATCACGGTGTTTTAAGAAATTCTAATACTTTTAAACGATATATATATTTTTAAAGTTTACGTTCAGTTTACTGAGGTGGCATCAAACATCACAGTTGTACAAGGTGATGACCTACAGCTTAACTGTCGCGCTTCTAGTGTACCTCCCCCTGTTATTACGTGGTTCAGAAAGGATGGAGGTCCAATGCCTTACAAGTACAATATCACTGGAGGTGATTTACATATCTATAAAATAATTAAGGAAGAAGAAGGAATCCTAGTGTGTATGGCAACAAATGTCCTTGGATCCAAGACAACTGAAGCCACCGTAACCGTCAATGGTAGGAGTTTTCCCCTTTTAAGGGTTAACACATTAATTGAATATTTGTTAAGGATTTTATACCCTCTTCAACCTTTGATTTGCAGCAGTTCTATCAATGGAACAGTTATTGCTGAAAGTATCGCCCATATGACCACTGAAAAGCTTTGCTCATTGTTTTATACGGTATATATATTTATTTTGTGACACTAATTTTTTCCGTGTATTACACTCTGTTTTGGAGTGCAATTATGGGACGATAATACACGGCTTGAAAACCAGTTTTGAACTAGTTTTTATGCTGATGTCATTTCAGAGCAACTTTCCCTTTTTTCTGACTTAAAAAATGGAGGAAGCGAAATTGAAAATCTACTTTCTGATGTTGATTTTACATCTGAAATCCTTTTCTCCAAATAATTTTTTTTTCTGCTGCCCAGAGCAAAGAAAACCCACGACAACAAAACAAACGACAAAATCCTCGCTTACAGTGATGCAAACAAAATTGAAAACAACAAAAAGAAAAAAAATCTCTGACCTTAAAGTCTTCCATTGTTGGAGCGAAACTCAGCAATAAACTAGAGATGTTCTTGACGTTCCACCGAAGGAGCTTCACAAACTATTAGTTTAATTGGAGCAAATTTCCACTGTCAACACTAGTCCAGAAAAGCAAAAAAGAAATTTCACGCAGCAACGGAAAAAATCTTGAACTTGAAGATTGATATTTTCTCCATTTTTCTATAAAACGAATAATTTTAGTTTGAAGAAAAATGAATAAAGTTGTTAATAATAAAAGCACTTTTAAAAATAATTTCGGACTCCAAACTTATGTATGTAGGCATGTAGGCATGTAGACATGTAGGCATGTAGGCATGTAGGTGTGTGTGTGTGTGTGTGTGTGTGTGTGTGTGTGTGTGTGTGTGTGTGTGTGTATTACATGTTGTAGCTTTTCTATGTTGCAGCTGTTCTGCCGGATCTTGTTGTACAAAACAAAGATTTCCTTATTTAAAAACCAGATCTTTCAGGCCCGTAGCCAGGGTTTTTTTCGTGAGGGGAAGGGGGAGGGGAAGGGGGAGGGCAATGGGGAGGGGAGGTGCCCGCTCCCGAGTCCAAAGTGAACTAAACTATCAATATGCACTTATTGTCTGAGTATCACACAAGAAGGAGTAAGCAAGTAAGCCATGTTGGATGGGCTCAAAAGACGTAAAAGGGATATAGCGTAATAGGTAAATTACGAGCCCTAAACGTGTAATGACAGAAGAAGACTGCACTAAGGCCTTTGACAACCTCTAGTCATTGTATAGAGAAAGCCAGTTCAACCAGAAACCGTGGACAGTTGTTTCGGCCTGTTGGGCCTCGTCACCACGGTGCATCTGGAGAACTGGCTGGATCCCACCAAAAAAGACGGAGTAAGCAAGTAAGCCATGTGGGATTGTCTGAGTAGTTTATTTAGGATACTAGCAATTCATAGAAATAAATTTTAGGTAGATACCGAACGGTTTTTTAAATAAGTTACTTATAAACTATTTTTAATAAACAGCGAGTGAAGCGAGCTGCATTTTTTACGATCAATGAGTTTTGTTGCAAACGACAGAATTATATAACTGTTTTGCGAGCGAAGCGAGCAGATTTTGCAATTAAGGAAGTAAGCTTGCGTGCTTTCTTCAATCAATGCCCTGTACAAGATTTTGATAATGTGAACTAGGATTAAGGCTCCAACTAAGTGGACAACGATTCCTCAAACAGTACAGTGATTATGGAAAAGTAGCCAATGAACCTTAAGGTTTGGGTCTTGATATAATTTTCATATTAAATTTGCACAAACTTAAAATCCAAAATAAACGAGAGCTTTACTAAAAGGGGTTCTTTGATCAGTAAAAACAAGGATTTTTTTGGTCATAAAATTGTGGCCCTCCCTAAAAGCTCATTTTAAAAAATTCATCCCTCCCCAAACACACATTTTAAAAAATATGACCCTGCCAACAAATTCAGTGGCCCTCCCCCCCCGATAAATAATAACTAAAATAAGACAAAATGGAATTCAATATTAAACATGTACAAAAACAGACTAGCAATTTAAGCCTATAAAGCATTTAATAATCTAATATCAGAAAGTGTTTGTGATCATAAACTATTTCAAAACTGAAAATTTTACCAATTATAATCTCAAGTACATTAAGGCCAGGTCTTAGCCTCAAAAGCCGAAAAAACACTTCTTTTATGTAATGTTCGTAATACTTGTTCGATTATCTTGAAACTTGGCACATTTGTAGAACTTGGCCCAGCGTTCAGCCTTAACGAAAAAAAAAATTTGCTTATGGTGATCACGTGACCAGTTTCTCTGGATAAAGGATCCGTTTATTCGTCTTGAAACGGGGCTCCGACTTTGAATCGTTCAAACATGGACATATTTTCAATAGACTCTAATTAAGAAACTCTAAAGAGCCACGATTAGACATTATGACTACCACTTACTGTTAAAGGGATATCAGGTGAAACAGGTCACGTGACCAAATGATCCCCTTAATATCTCCTTTTCCTGCAATGAAAGTCAAAATGTCTAATCGTGATCTTATTTGCCTTCTTGATTGAATAAATTTTTTACATTCAGGTTTTTGCTATATTATAAACTCACGGCCCCTTTTTTTTCGTTTTCCTTAATTTGTGACGTCACAGGTCACGTGATCATACCAAAATACGCTTTAACAGATAAAAGAGATGGGTGGATCGTTTTTTTAATCAAATTTTAGTAAAAACTGAACGTTAGATAGTGTAAAGCAAAGCGCATTATATCTTTGCGAGGGGTCTTAAGGTAATGAAAAGCCTGGCCTTAACATACTTGAGAATCTGAGAGACAATCTTAAGGTAGTTCGGGACCCATAGATCCTACAATAGACTTTCCTGCAAACTTTGTCTACAAGGAGAAGTACATATATAAAGTTAAAATATGAAATAAAAAAGGGGGGTTACCGTATTCGTTTTTGACTTAGGGGTAGTCTTAGGTGGGTTTTCACCGTTTTTTTTCCTCGAAGAAACCGTTCATCATATTAGCGGGAATAACAAGCAATTTTTATAAACTAGAGTAATATTAAATGTTTCTGTTTGTCAATCCTAAAACAAACTATCGTTTGCTATGTAACTTTCCCCGTCAAACCATAAAGAAGCTACCAAAATCTCCATTTATTGGTCAAATAATGGCTACCTCAACATCTCATAAATGCTGGGTATGAGTTAAAAAGGAAATTTCTGAAAAATCCTGTCAATAGTTATAATTTTTTCTTCGCTATTTAGAAAGCTTATAAAATTGCGAACTTGAAAATTTAATAGAAACAGGGAGTTACCGTACTAATTAAAGCGCTAAGACCCATAAAGGCTGTAAATTATTAAAAATCGAGTGTTTTTGGCGAGTGGGGACTGGGTATCAGTGACTTAGCGATCACTCCTCTTCAATATGCAGGGTTTTTTTAACATACGACATCGATAAAAAAACATTTTTGTGATAAAATGCATATGGCATCTAACTTTTATCTAGTATTTTGATTTTTTATGAAAATGCCGTGCGCGAGCAGGATGCGCAGTAGCAAGGATTCCGAACTACCTTAAATTCTAAATTCAACGATCGTAAAGCACAACAAGACTCAAACCAAGACCAGACCAAACATATTTTGAACAAATTTCCATTTGCAAAAACAGTAACATAATATAAATGAATTTTATTACTTTTAAAACCATTGTATTATTAATATTAATAAAGAATAATATTTTTTCTAATACAATGTATTATTATTATTTTGTAAATAATTAGTGTAACATTTTTTTAAAGAACCACATTTTTATTTTAGTAGCAGATTCACATCAGCATATACTGCCAAGTAAATAAACCTGCTACATTAAATAAAAATTGATTTCGATTTCGATTTCGATTTAATTTGATTTGATCTGATCTGATCTTTCTTTCTCACCAATGTAGACCAGGTCAGTCTGCACATTTTTTCTCAGTTGGCATTTCGTCTTTAGGTCTTGATAAGGCTTGTTTTAGTGTAGTGATGGGTTTCACAGCCGTCTTGATCTTACGATGGTGAAGTATTCGTTGGATCCGTTCTGTGACCCCTATAACATATGGAAGTGTGGCAAAACCTTTATGTTCATCTTCTTCTTTCCTTTTTTTTTTTTTTTTTTTCTTTTCTTTTGTCTGTGGAGACCTTCACTTGACTGTGCTTCATTAGGAATGCGTGGTGTACGTGTTTCCTTTCTGCATGTTCACTTGGTGTTCGTCGTAGTGCACAAGCTTTTATCTTTGTGATGCACAGTTCCAACATGCATATCGCAAGGTTGTTTTGCTCGCGCTTTATATCAGTTACAGGGCGCGCTCTCTTCCCTTTCATTTTTGTTATGGCCGTTTAGAGTGTATGTACACTTAATGGTTTTTGTTTCTTTTTCATATAACGCAAACCGCGCGCGCATATAATCCTTGCAATCGACTACACTTTTGCCCTGAAGATACACTAGTAGTGCAAAAGCTCGGCTTTTTCTAAATTAAACGTGGAAGAAACATATATATTTTACTAATGATTATTCCCTCGAAGAACCACATCTTAGACATAATTATGCAGTTAGGGGTATATTATTATATTGCTTTTCGATGACAAATAATTGATTACTTTTAAAATATATTCTTTTCTTTCCATAGTGTTTCCCAAAATAACATCATTTATAAATCACCCAATCACAATCAACGAAAGCCACACTTTGGTTTTACCATGTAAAGCCACAGGGTACCCAAGTCCTGAAATTCGTTGGTCTAAAAGGAACGACTTGTTTCAAGAAGGTCGGTACATGTATAATTCACAAACACTGAATATAACAAATGTTAATTACGAAGATCGAGGGGAGTACGTGTGTACTGCTAACAACACAGTAGGAACGGCTGTCAATTTTACTACAGTTATTGTGCAAGGTATGTGATTTTGTAATACGCAGATTCATCCTATTTATACTAAACTGCGTAAACCGATTAAACAATTTTAGTTATATAAATCAGTTGTGTCTCGTAACTTGCCAAAATCAGTCGACGATCAGTTTTACATAAATAAATAAGAAAAGGCTAACACACTACAGAGGTTTTATGTAAATTTATGTGTTTTAGAATATATTTCGGCTGGCCAAAACAGTCTTCCTTAGGTCAAAAGGAGAAGAATGATGATTACAATATTAAGTTAAATAAAAGAGGAAATGATAATATTAAACGGAAATGACAAATTGTAAAAAGAATTAAAAAATAGATGGAATGGAAAAATAGATAAAAGATTACAATTTATTATGTATATTAAGCATATTAGAATTTATTTCAGTTTTCCACTATTTTCTTACCAGTTGGACCACAGATTATCTCGTTACCAAACGCTACAGAATTTGGTTACCGAGCAATGAATAAAAGACTTTCTTTCAAGGTATTATCCTTTCCAAAGGCAAATGTGACATGGAAAAAACCTTATTGGAATACAAAAGGAGGTAGACGATTTCGACAAGAAAATGGAGACTTGGTCATAGAAAATGTCCAGTACACAGATTCTGGTCGTTATCAGGCGACAGCCAGGAATATTCTTGGAGAAGTAAAGGTGACGACATTCCTGGTCGTTAGAGATGCTGGTAAGGATTTATATATCGATAAACGTTGAGCTTTTCTTATAATTTCGATAACAGTCCAACCGACTCAATACAACTCAACCCGACCCAAACCAACGAAATGTATGTTTTCTTGCTTCTTTTTAGTCATTCCTTTCCTGACGACAAAACCCCCCACAGAGGTAATGGTGTTTAGAAAAGGGCAAGCCATCTCGCTCACATGTACAGCGGTCGGTGTGCCTATTCCTAAAGTCACGTGGAGACATTCAACAGGTGCTATTCTTACTTCCGGTGTAACTGGTTCAGACAGTAGCAGGACTTTCAGTATTGGTAATTTTACAGATCAGCAACGTGGACGCTACACGTGCTCTGCTAAAAACGATTTTGGAAAAGCTCAAACTCATGTTTACCTTATCATAAATTCCGGTTAGTAAATGAACATAAAAGTATGCAACAATCAAATATTTGAAGCATGAACATAATGAAGATACCATGTAGAGTCCAAAAAATTGTCTATTGTCAGTCATTCGGAAAGTGCTACCTCCCTTCGTTCAGTGAAAGTCATACAATCGACTTCTACATATACCATCACATGTATCACATATACCATCACTGAACGAGGAAAGTTAGCATCTTCCGAAACCACTAGCGTTTCACTCAGCAACTTAATGCCCGCGATGATCTTCTTTTTTACCAGCGGTATTTCCCATCATAGCAAATAACGCAACTCATCCGCGAAGTTTGAATGCACTGTAAAACCAGCACATCCAGAATATAAAAACCCTCCAAAAAGTTTCTTACAGAGAATGAAGTACGTAAATTGTGCCACAAAGTCATTTAGTAGGTTTTATATGATTCGAGGGGCGAACTTAGGCGAATCGAAAGAATGCTTTTGAGCGGGTTCTAACAAAATGGTAAAATATGTGTGGCGCTAGCGTGTTATAAACAATTTAGCCGATGGGAAACAAGCAGTAAAGCAAAGGTTGTAAATTGTGGTGGAATGAATCGAAGCATTTTTTAAGCATAACTGGCAAATATCAAGGGAATAGACCCTTACCACGCTTGTGTTATATTGAACAATATTTAATTTATCGAGAAAACGATTCTACTATCAAATAGACGACTTTCAAAAATCACGGTCGCCGATCGGGAACTAGTGACGAGTTACACGGAAACGAGGTCACCCAAGGCCTAGTTCTTCGTTCATCGTAAACATGGCGTTCAACTCGTTCAACTCTACTTTAATACTGACAGAAAACGATATACCTGGATCTTCTCTAGGAGGAGAAAATGCCTCAGAACTTAAAAATGACGATTTTTTCACAATAAGATCTTTGAGACCTCGTTTCCATGTAATTCGTCACCTGTCCCCAATCTGCCACCGTGATTTTCGAAAGTTGTCTATTTGTCACATGGAAAATAGCAAGATTGGAAAGTTTCATAATAATTGGCCATAAACTGAGAAAGGTATGAATGTTTTAAAGTTGGCATTTTTGGTAAATTTCTTACAAAGAAATGTATGTCTAGTCTGATAACGAGGCTCGACGGACATGATTGCCCGTCAACCATACTTACAACATACTTAAAAATGCTTACTTTTAAAAAATCATATCTTCCTCAGTTCATCGCATATTCTTATGAAACTTTACGATTTTACTATTTTCCATGTGACAAATTTGTTGGTAAAGTCTTTTTCCCGATAACTTAAATATTAAGAGTAAATGGCTTGAACCCAGGAGTAGTAGATTTTGAGTTACTGTGATCGTCCGGGTGAGTGTAGTCTTGAGA
>JANTNT010056332.1:0-12053 GCA_024752375.1 Entacmaea quadricolor | reverse complement strand
ATCTTTTTCATACAGCACGTGTTTTGGGCCCATAATAATCAACTTTACACATGAAGCCCAAACGCAACAAAACCCCGCGGGGTAGTCCCGTGGGTATCTGCATAAAGACTAAATTCCTTCCAACGCGGGATGAAAAAAGAACCAAAATACACCAATCCCTTACTAATCCCCTATGTGCCCCGGTGGTGTCCCCGGGGTCGACCGCCGGGAAAGCCGCTGATAAATGCATAATACCTGCAAGATTTGGGCACTTGGATCCCCTGGACAGCGATAAGTTTTGGAAAGATCACCCAGGATTATTTTCATTTAATTTAAATCCTTAAAGGAGAAAGTCTAGGACACCACTGATGCGTCTATATAAGCTATAATTTAAATAAATCAAAAAATAAATAAATAAATAAATAAAGGGAAATTCTTTTGGAAATTGGCATTAAAATAAACAAACATAGTGTGGCTACATATATAATGTATTAATTAAGCTTAGGAAAAGAACTGTGAAAAATATTAAATTGGAACTCTTTTAATCTATAATCTTTGTACAGACCTGAACACACCCTTGGATGACCCACCTTGATTTTCACCAACTGACCCTTGTTAAGAGCTTCTCCAAACCGCTTATAACCGACTTCCTTATAAATTGGGCCTTTGCCATTTCTTGGGAAGTTGGCTGTCACACTGGAAATGGTGCGATTAGGAAATATGGAGAAAGTTAAATATAAGGCTTTAAACAAAAATGGCCCTGAATGATGACTACTCAGGCATCAAAGAGACAGGGGGGGTGGGAGACTGCAGCCCCCACCTCCAAACACCTTAGGTACTTGGCCCCCCTACTTTTCTTTTGTC
Organism: Entacmaea quadricolor; assembly: GCA_024752375.1. Classification (NCBI taxonomy): domain Eukaryota; kingdom Metazoa; phylum Cnidaria; class Anthozoa; order Actiniaria; family Actiniidae; genus Entacmaea; species Entacmaea quadricolor. The sequence goes on along the minus strand of JANTNT010056332.1, from coordinate 11,210 downwards.
ACTAATTAGCCCCCTCACTTAAAATGCAGCTCCATAGTCCTTGATAGTAGCTGACCCTTTGCACCAACTCAACTAAATTTTGATAAGTAGCAGTGACTAACCCTCCCCACCCTCAGTAATGCAGGCCGAACAGCTCCCCTAGGTTATTTCTGATATAAAGGACCATAGTATAGGCATTTTTTCCAGCTGAGTTGATTGCATTCCCCAAAAGAAGTTATGAGGTAACTATTTTGGTTAGCATTCATCATCATGGCCTTTAATTCATACAATAGGAAATGCTAATCAAAATAAAATGTACATCCTCAACTCTGATTGGTTTAACCTTTTGGGTGTGTTCTGAAGGTCAACTCAGCTGGTAACTGTTCAGCCTTACTCAGTCAATAAGCATTTTATCATATGAAGAAAGATTTACTAAATGTTATTTTTTTACATTTCATACAGCTTTTTTAGTCTGTTTGGTTAATTTGGTTTGGACCAAGTCTGTTTGGTTAATTCGGACTGAAAACTTAAAAAAAAAACCCTTGATAATTTATAAATATTTACAATTTTTTGAAAAATTCATATTTTATTATTTGAATTTAGATAGACCAACTCTCATGTGAAAATAACAAACTTATTGAAGTTGAATTAATATTTAACTTATGAAACTATTTAGTTGTCACAAAACAACTTTTAACCTAAATAATTTATAGTAAAAAATTCATTACACAAGCAGTACACTTAACAATCAGTTGAAAGAATTTATACGGTAAGTTTGATTCCAATGTTGATCTGGAGATATAATTATTTATATACACTACAAATTATAGTACATTCACAGCCAAGTTTCTTTGTTTTATACCAGTATACTTTGGATGAAAATTTAATTTGTCAAGTTTTAATCCAAAGTAAAAATATTGTTATCTTTGCAAAATCATGATATGATCATGATATGACTATGTGCCAATCAACACCGTACCTAATTCTTGTTTTTCAAACTTGTCTGTTTTGGAGTAGACCAGGGTTCTGACCTTGTGTAGGTGACACAGTCTACTAATTCAATAGCCACAACAATATTCCAACTTAGGGATGGTTCATTAATATGAAAGGAATCCTAAAGATTTTCAATTTTAAAATATGAAAGAGCCCCATTTCTGAACTTGCCAAATGATGTGGCACTCCTAATTATAAAGATTCACCAGCATGGTAACAAAAATTTCAATTAGTCTTACCCAAATTACTGTGCAACACAATGTACTGTGAACACTCCCACAAATTTTTGACCTCTTTTTTGACATCTTTTTTGACAACTTTGATGGTTAGGTGGGCCAAACCAAGTCTGCTCATTTCATTTTGTCACTGTCTAGACATTCATACAGTTCCCAGATGGGCTTTGTCAGTTTACATCATTATATTGTATTCAGACCTCTTCCATACCCTGCCCATCAAAGAATCAAAGTTGACCGCTCTTAGCTGATTGGTTTAGCAGTAAAAATAGGAATCAAAGTTGTCAAAAAGATGTCAAAAATTTGTGAGTGTTCATGGTATAGCGCGTTGCACAGTAAAAAGGCTCCCCTCTATATCTTCATAAATTATAAGACCCCTTGCAATCTTCACGTCTCCCTCATCTCATTAAATGGACCGTCCCTTAAACCATAAAGTGAACTTACGAATACCATGGGTTTCTACTGAATTATGTAGACTATGTCCTTTATTGTCCTATACACAGTCATAATTAGGCAGAGTACCCTAAATTTTCCGTTACAATGTGTAAAGCTGGAAAATTTTATCAATTTTCACATTATTCTCAATGATTAGATTCCTTGTGAATTTTAAATATGAATAAATTTCAGATTCACATATCTTCCTAAAAAATGTATAAGCTTATTTAAATGGTTAGCATAAATAATTAGTGTTGGTCAGTGTAAAGTGACTACTTTGTTGTCCATTAAGGTCAATGAACACACCTCAACAGCCGACTTTCAATTGTACTTCATATGCTTTACTTTTAGCTATTATTATTTGTAAAAAAAATTTTAATTTTTCTTTGATATTCATTTGTGTAATAAATTATTCTTCCCAACTTCATTGGCTAATGGCTGTTCACTAATAATTATTGAGACTTTAGTAGATAGAGTGGTTTTCCTTAACCCATGAAACAAAGTGTACTAATTAAAGTGTAATAGTCAGATAAATACAATAGAAAACAAAGGAATTTTGAGTGTAATAATGTGTAATACGCTAAAGTGTATTTCATGTGTTTATGAAAACCACTATTTATTCATTATTATAATATAGACAACCACTGGATATGAGCAAACACACATACCCTTATTGGCTACTCTACTACTAGGCTATCAGCTCATATACCCTGAGTACAGAGATCAACAAAATAGCTGAACAGTTCAGTTAACTTTCAGAAAGCAAAATACAAACTTTACTAGGATATTATATATTTCTCATGATCTATTGGTTGTCTATTTATAAAACAGTTATTCCACTCAATCTACATGCCTCATTAGCTATCAGCTCATGTTCGACTATTTCGTGGAATGACTGTTAAGTATTTGCCTACTATAACTGAGCTACCTAGACAACCAGGCTAATAACTGAGCAGATCAAATTAAACTTCTTCAGATTTCATTATTTCTAGTTATGGTTTTACTTTTTATTTACAGATTTTGTATAATATATATTAGTATAAACCTAATAACGGTCTACCACCAATCCTGTATTTTGATTGGCTACTCTACTAGAGGGCTAATTTGTGATAGCCTACTAGTAGCAAAAAGTCCCAGTTTTTGAGGAAAATAAATGAATTTAACTCATTTAAAATTGTTTATATCCATTTATTTGACTGATTAGTAGGTTTATACTAAAACAGTTAGATCTCTCGGCCTCATAGACTCATAGTCCATTTGTCCTCGAGGTCTAATTGCTAAATAGTTCTACAATGCTTTCGAGAGGTATATCCTTGAACATCCCATGAGTGACTTGTATTTTCTGTGTACAAAGCTCGTGTGTATACAAAGAAAGTACAAGTGCAAGTGGGATATTCCATAGCATACTGGAAGAAGAAAGTGTTGTATAACTATTTTATCCCACACCACAGAAAATAGGAAGAGTGGAATGCTGATGAATATACAGGCTTTCTTGCATTCTGATTGGCTGTATTTTCTGGGTATGGGATAAAAAATTAGACATTGTTTACAAATAGGACACAAGTCCCTTAAAAGGCTTAACACAATTGCAGTACTTATTCTGTTTTTCTCATTTAATCAAGTAAATGTTTGTCCAGATTAAATTTCTGTGCAGTCTACGTCCAAGTGGTGGCCCATTTATAGTCGTCACAAAATTCACAGTTCAGAAATCCAGTGTCATGAAAGTAACAGTACTGTGGTCCAGCATTCTGATTGGCTTATCAGCAATCTTGTGCACACTGGTTGAAACAAATGTCATCATTGCCATGCCGTTACTGTGCCATTTGCAGTGATTTCAGCCAAGAAGTCTGCTATACAATACTACTTAATCTACTTGCATCATTTTTACAGCATCCTTTATAACATTGTGTCAAATCCATTTGTCTTAGTATGATTGAAAGTCATCTAATATAAGATAAGGAGGTTCCAAAATAGAATACCAAGGTGATGGCACAAAACAGAAGTTTATATCAAGTTTTTGGATTTTGATGACATTTTCAGAATGTGCTAGTCAAAATAGGAGATTAAGGTGAAAATTTTACAGTAACTGAACAAAAAATGGCTGAGATATCAGCAGTTGAACTTGAAAATGCTGCCATATATTCTCTTATTGGATCATATCTGATTGGATCCAGTGCAAAGTAAGAGAAAATGTATAGCAATATTTTGAGCTTAAGTGCCCAATATCTCCACATCTAAAGCTTTTAGTGACATGAAATTTCACAAATGTAGACAATACATACTGTCTTCTCTTTGAATATATTGGTTTCAGAACTAAAATGCAAAAATTTGTGCCATCACACTTAAGTATTCTATAGCTATACCTTGTACAAAATTGATTCTAAATACCATATAATTTTACGTATTTTTATTCTACTTTCACAACTAATTAAAACTAGACAACTCACAGAGATACACTATACTAATGTAAACAAAAGTGTCATCATATTTTACAGGAATCTTCACATCCACAACTTGTTTGCTCTAGGAAACTTGAACAAAAATCAGTTTCCTACAGGAAAAGTTACCAATAACCTTATGCATTGAAACCCTAAGAGCCGCAAACACAAAGAAATTAAATGGAAACCAAAAAGTTTGATTCTATATTAAAAGAATATAAAAAATTACCTTAATGGTTAAAATTTGCATATCCTAAACAAAATACCATTATGGTTTTTAAATCTTTTCGGATATTTTCAGAACAATCTTCTGCACCTTTGTGATCTCAGGATTCAAGTATCTTTGTCCTTTATGTTCATATCAAACTTGTTTAAATAAAACATATACCTAAACTTGATAGCGCTGTTCGTGTTTTGATGACAATAAACAACAAACAAACAAATTCACACGAAGATTCAACATTGAAATTTGTGTACATTGTACAAGTTGAAATCATAAAATCACACACTTTCTTCTTATTCTCCCCTTCTTCTTTTTCCCGGCAGGTTTAGATCCCTCGTCCATTTTTCGTGACCTGATTTCTCGCATCAAGTCGAAGAACACTTTATCAACGTTAGCTCGAGTTTTTGCTGAAGTTTCGACGTAAGGAACACCCCATTCTTGGGCTTTTTCTTGAGCTTCTTCACTTGTCACCTGGCGTTTATCAGTCAGATCACACTTGTTCCCCACTAGAAGAAAAGGTATATTATCGTCGTTTTTCACTCGAAGGATTTGCTCGCGGAATTCTGTGGTTGCAGCGAAGGATTCTTGCTCAGTTATGGAGAAAACACAAAGAAATCCTTCGCCACTACGAAAGTAGTTGTCTCGAATGGCTGCGTAGTCTTCTTGCCCTGCCGTATCTAAAATATCTATTTGACACTCTTCTCCGTCTAAGATGACTTTCTTGCGATAGCTATCCGCTTTAGTTGGTTCGTAGTCTTCTACAAACTACAACAACGAAAGAATAACATACGGAGGTTTGTGAAAATCAATTAAGTTTAATGTTGGTCTCAATGTAGTTTGGGTTGGGTTTGTTTTAAAACATTCACTCAAAGATCAATGAATTCATCACAGAATCAAGGTCCTACAACCGCTAGAACTCTAAACACTAGATACATGAAGGGCTTATCCTAACCCTGAAATCTCTTATTCAGTTGTATAACTTAGAATAACTCTTAAAATAATTAAAAAAGTACAGAGAGAGTGATCCGAGACTCACACTGAGAACATTTTTTTCTTACCTCTTCGTACATAAACTGTAAGGTTAAAGCCGACTTTCCAACGCCTCCACTGCCAACCATTATAACCTTATGAAGGCCTAGCTGCTTCTCTTTAGTCTTTGACATATTGAAAAGAGAACAGAGGCAAATAACACGAGATATTGATAGTTTTTAGTGCAGATTTTGGCTATTTTTCGTTGATACTTTGCTCGCTCGAAGCTTTATATTCAAGCAACCGCCCCTTCCTGTTGTCAACCGTGACGTCACTAGTTTATACCAGACCTCCTAAGGCTATATATCACTTCGCTAAATCCAGAAAACGTCAAAACTTTAGTAGATTTACTATTTCCATATATTTTCCAGTGTGGTGGGGTTCTTAAACGGGAGGGGGGCAGTGTAAAATAAAACAACAGAGAGGGGGCAATGTTTAATGTAGCTATCAATGTAAGACCCCAGGGGGGGGCGTATACAGGCAAGGGGTGGGGATTTGAAAAAAACCCTATAACAAAATTCAAATGCCCCAGTGTGGAGAAGCAGTTCTCGATCAAATAGCACTAAAAAATACAAGCCACAAGAAGAAATTGTGGACAGTCTGTGATAAAATTCCCAAAGCAGGGGCAAATTTTTATCAAATATTCCCCCCCCCCAGGACTTACATTGATATTTGCATAAATTAGTGGAAAGAGGGGTGATATCTAATTTTCATTTTGGATTTTAAGATTTTGCAAATCTATTTGCTTATATACTCAAAATTTTGTGTTCGAAACACTCAAGAAAAAAACAAGCCTTGTTTCTCTTGCAGAAATAAGGCTGTATTGGCCAAAAAGGGCCTAAAAAATTTGCTCACTTTCACTCGAACAAAATAAAAAAAATTGCTTGAAGTCAACAAGGGGGTTTTACACTTATTAGGGAATGACGTCAGTCAAGTGAGTGAACTTGAGCCTGATTGCAGGCTAACTTTCACTGGGCTACAGGTATGTATTATTTCTTTGAGAGAATCAGGTATGTATTATTTCTTTGAGAGAATCAGGTATGTATTATTTCTTTGAGAAAGGAGAAAGATGTGGAAAAGAAAGTGCATGAGAATTAAAATGACACTCAAAAACCAAAAAAGAGAGTTTATTCTTCACATTTGCAAACTGTTTTAGAACCTTTTTGTAGCCTGCATCGCAGTCGAATGAAGCAACACAGGCTACCTTTTTGTGAATAGAGTAATCATAAACTAATTAAGACTGAACCAAGAACATAATGCAAAACAGTAGAAAAAGTGGAAGTAAAACCTGCAAAGAAAATGCTCTTGATAAGATAAAATGCACTGAACCCAGAAAAAATTTCCAGTTTTCTATCCTTACTACATTGCAGAGCTCCTTCAGCCAACAAATTTAATGTGTTGCAGTTTGCATTTGGCTGTCATCAATCATTCACTTAAGAGAGAATCAAGCCTAAACCAACTTTACTTAAAAAACAAAAACAAAATCAAACAAAAAATCTATATCCCCTTTGCTTAGGGAAGTACCATTTCTGTTCTTCTTGAAGTAAAGTTGGTTTAGGTTTGATTTTCTCCCTCTACTGAATAATTGACAGCAAATAAATGCAAACTTCAACGTGTGAAATTTGTTGGCAGAATATGTATAGGAATGAATATTACTAGTAAAATTTTTTTTTCTGTTTTACAAAAATTATTTCTTTCCAATAGTGGGTATTTTGTCAATCAATTCCTGTTCTGTTGAAGTATAATAGTTTTCTCTCCATATCTCTTTAAGCTGACTTAATGTTCTTCCAAACTCAGGCCCTGGCTTCAACCCTAATTTCTTCAGATGTTCCCCTCTTAGTGGAAAGAGTGGTATAGGCCAGTCTGCAATCTTGTCTCCTAAATCATGACGCCCTTGATAATGCAGAAGCTCTTTTATATGGCCTCTCAATATTTCTTTAGATTGTGCACTTGGACTACAAACAAGCATATCAAGATAAGGTTTTATTGGATCCTCATGTAGTTTGGGCTCCCTGTGTTCTGTCACAAATTTGCCAAGATTTCTCTCAGCATTGGATAGCTTCAAAGCTCTGGCCAATAGTTCTGCACTACATGCAGTGTCAACAAGTGTACAGAGTAGAGTCACAGGTTGAAGGGGGTGTTTTTTACTTTCATTCCATGCTCTGGAGAACTCCTTCATGTTTTCTTCATTACATTCAGGAAGCCCTGTGTGAATTAAAAACAATTTAAGTAAGAATTTATTTAATGGAATAATATCTTTGTTGGTGCAATTTTTACATCCTATTTCATGTTTCTGCGATCTTAATAAGTTAAATGTTTGTATGTTTTTTTGTTGTTTTGACTTCTTTCAATTCCAGTACGACTAGAACAAGAACCAATCACACTATAGAGTAAAAATAATATATTCAAACTTTAGCCAGTTCTAGCCAATCAGCAGCAAGTATAAAGAAAGGCCAAGATCTGAATGTCTGACAAATAGTTTTGATGTTATCTAGAGACCATGGGAATGAAACATTAATTTAATATTGGATGAATTGAAGATCAACAGATTGTGATCTCCCATGATTGGCTAAAGTTTTCAATATAAATCTTAATTGCTTCTTGTTATCTAACTGACCCCAGTTAAACTAATTGCACCTTAAAAAAGTATGCCAGTCTGAGTTGTAAAGTGATTCAATAAGGTCAGAGATTCTGGTAGAGTATGATGGTGTCATTTTACACTTTTGACCTAAAATCACGCCCAATTGCACTATTCATAATTTTCCGCATTCCAAGCCCTTCTCTCACTATTTGGAATGTTTTGCAAGCATGTATGTGAACAAAAAATCAACCAGGTGTCTCTTGCAATTATCGGAAGAGCTAGTGTGCTAGTTTTTGTTATGAGAAGACTTAGAATTGGCCGAGTTTTATCAGGTGTTGTCCAAACTTTATCAGTTTTGAATAAAAATTTTTCAAAGGAAAATTATTTTTGCATCTGATAATTTATGCTAATTCATATTCTACACTTTTTCACACTATTTTTAGAAATTTTCTCACTTTTTTGCACATTTTGATTTTTTTCTCACTCTACCAGAATCTCTGTAAGTTTGAGTGATAGAAGCCAAAACGCTAGATGTCTAGAATTTACAATGACACAGAGACATGAAGGATTGTAAATAAAACTTGTGTGCAATTACTGTTGTTTCTGATGAAGCACAACTGTCTAGTCTTCCATGTCTGCATTTGTAGAATGCTTTAGGTGGACATGGATCATTTAAGAAATGAAACACGCCTTCTGTGTTATGACACACTAATGAAACAGAGGTATGTTTGAATTTGAGAGCAGATCAGCCCAAACACGAGACCGCAATGGAGTGTTTGGACCTGCTCGAGAATTCTCCCAAACATACCAAGGTGTTTCATTAGCATGCCAAAATATGGAAAAGGCGTGTTTCATTTCTTTTATGAAATAATTACTTTTTTCTTGTATAAGAAGAAACTACAAAACGTATTGAATAACAAGACATGAAAAGTAGGGAAAATACAAAAATTTTGACATGCATGCACTGGGAAAAGCCATGTCTTGACAGACAAATGAAACATCATTGGCTAATCAGCCAATCACAGCCCACATACTATTAAAATTATTTTATAATTTAAAATCAAAATAAACTAAACATGTGACAAAATCAAGAGCTTAAAGTCCACCTGGAACAACATACATGCAGACATCAAAGTCTAGGCAGTTGTACTTCCTTGGAATTGGCAACAGTGGTGTTGTACGTGAGACAGGTTTCAAAATTAATTCCACTGTACAACATGATCAGCTTTATCCTTTTGTCATGAGAAAGTTTCATGAGAAGTTTTTTTGGTGAAAATAATTTTAAGGTAAAATTGCACTGTTCAACACAGCCTATAAAGGATAGAATGCAGATGTCCTTGATGAGTAAGATATCAACATACATGCAACAACTTAAGTCTTTCATTACTGAAAATTCCTTAAGGTTTTTCCATGTAGTCAATGTCAAGTGGTGCTAAAGCCTAGCTACAACATTTTTCAGTGTCACTTGTATTTGAGTGTGCCTGCCAGTCAAGATAAAGAAGAAAGCTACCACTTTTCAGTATAGTGCAACCATTTTCAGGGTAGCCCTACCACTTTTCTGGGTAGCCCTATCACTTTTCTGGGTAGCCCTACCACTTTTCTGGGTAGCCCTACCACTTTTCTGGGTAGCCCTATCACTTTTTAAGGTAGCTACAACTTGTGGGGTAGCCCTAACACTTTTTAGGGTAGGTATTCCACTTTTTAGGAGGCCGATGGTCCCTGCATGCCCCACTACGTGTACCTCAGGTGCTCATTGAATACACAGAAAATACTCACCAATGCAACTGGCAACATCAAGCTCATAAATGAGTTTCAACAGACTGGGAGCATGATTGTCAACAAGTATCTTAGACAGCTCTACCCAAATTCGTTCCACTGCAATCATTTTAAGTCCTTTAGCAGTTTCTTTTATTATTTCTAGAGTTTTATTATCATGGAGATCTGGGCTTGTTGCTATTCTTCCATAAAATCGAAAATATCTTAAAATTCTTAGGTAATCTTCCTTAATTCTTAGTCTAGGGTCACCTACGAACCTAACAATATTATTTTCAAGGTCTTGTTTTCCGTCAAAATAGTCGTAAAGAGTCCCATTGAGGTCTAGACTCATAGCATTAATGGTCAGATCTCTCCGTTCTGCATCTAGTTTCCAATCGTTTGTAAATTGAACTTTGGCATGTCTTCCATCTGTTTCAACGTCAATCCTCAAGGTTGTGACTTCAAAGTCTTGTTTATTGATGTGTGCTGTTAATGTTCCATGCTTAAGACCGGTTTCAATGTAGCGAATTTTCTTGTCTTCAAATACGTGGATCATTTCGGTTGGTGTGGCATTGGTAGAAAAGTCTATGTCTTTCGGCTTTATTCCCCTTAGAAGATCTCTCACGGCTCCACCGACTATCCTAAAGTCATATCCATGGTCAGTAAATGCAGCAGAAAGAGTAACTATCTCAGGAGTAAGGATGCTTTTAACCTCACTTTCATAAAATTTCCCAACTTCGTCTTCCATTTTAGATTTGCGAAAAAAGTCTATGAAGAGTTTAACTCGACTTGACCCACATTTAGTCTGCCTAACGCGAAACTTTTTAAGTTGCTTTGAAATTGGAGACTTCGGAAAAAAATTCTCTCCAACACGGAGGAGTTTGTAGCAGGTTTTAAGCATATAAAGTTGTTTTCTTTTGGTCTTTACAGCCACTTTTACCTTACACTTCCGCCGCCATTTTGAATTAAGTGATTGCAAAGCATTGTGGGGAACTTGATGACATGCCGGCCGGGGGAATGGGGCCGATAAGAGTAGAGAGTCGAGAGTAGAGAGTAGAGAGTAGACTCTATGCATAATTACGTATAACTAATTTGCATAAAATAATGGATTTACTCATAATTTATTTTTGATAAATAATAATTTAACTAACCAAAAAAACACAAGTAAAATAGTAATTGTGCAAAGTTTCAAAGTATTTAGTTAAATTGTTGTGGAGTTCTTAAATATTTTAAATGCATAAAAACATGAAAGCGAGGCTGGTCAGGCCTTGACTGCGTTTGTCGTACAAATCCTTCTAATTTCAACTTGCTGTAGCTATTAATAAGATTTTAGGGTTACGGCAATGAAATTTTGCTTGATTGCTAATTTTAGGATGGTCTTTTAATTAATGTCTATGATGTTTTCAATGAGTTTGAAAAAAGAGCATTTCTTGACCACAGCTTTATTTTGGGAATTATGCATAGGTTTAAAGAGTAAAGAGTAAAGAGTAAAGAGTAAAGAGTAAAGAGTAAAGAGTAAAGAGTAAAGAGTAAAGAGTAAAGAG
>JANTNT010055999.1:0-12061 GCA_024752375.1 Entacmaea quadricolor | reverse complement strand
ATTCTTCATATAAATTCTACGAAGTGCAGACTTGGAATCCTGGAGGATCCTTCTAGTGGGAACCATTGTTGAACAACGTACCAATCTTCTATTCAACCTATATATATATATATATATACACACACAAAGCTAGAGCTCTGCACAATAAGACTTTTGGAGTTTCTCAAAATTGTTGAGCGTTTTCTCAAAGTACAAAACATGGCTTAGCCTTCTTTATTTGTTGATTATAATATAGATTTTAGGCGCGCGAAGACAGCAAACGACGACAAAGGCAAGCATTTCGAGACACAAAAGCTTGAAAAACGATTTTTGTACTTTTACAGTTGTTTTTATATTTGTTGTCGAGCAATAAAATCCTAAAATAACACGACAAACATTTTTCACGACATTTCAACGTCACTTGCGAGCTTTTTGCGATTTTAAGGCCAAAACAAGCAATTTAAAACAATTAAAAATAACCCTGAAATTTAATTTTCGGAAAAGAATTTTTTTCGAATCCCGGCCCTCCTTCGCCCATTCATAACGCAACATTCTTTTTTCTGTCAAGAATACCTTTCATGATGATTAACTGTCCCTTAAAGAAAGGAATTTTAAACTCTTTTAGAAGTTGAGGGCAAAGGGTTTATTAGCCTTCAGGTTATTTATTTATTATCATTCTACTTATTTTCTGGAAATAGCTTAAGCTTACTTGTTTACTAACATTTGGCCTTTAAATTAAAATTCTTCTTTTTGGTTTGATTTAATGCTCAGATAAAGTTCTACCACCTTGTATGTTCTGTAAAGGTCGAAAGTAAAGAATGATCTTTGAAATCGTTTTTTTTTTTTTTTTTTTTTTTCTATTATAACATAGATGGCCAAATTTCTCAATTCTGATTGGTCGATCGAGGAGGGCTTTTTTCCTGAATTCGGGGCCGTATTACTAAATTGCTATTGGCTGGTTTTGTTGCTTGGTTACGGTACAAATTTCAGCTAAGTTTGTCAACAAAATGGCTGACTCAGCCTATCAATGGTATTACGAAGAAAATGAAAGAAAACTCACCATTAGCTGACCTATGTCCCGACAAGAACCTAACCAACCACAGTGCAAGAAATACAGTTGTCAAAAAGCTAAAAAGCTCTGGATTGCCGAAGAGTGAAATCAAAAACATCACTCGACACACTTGTCGACAGAACAGGCCGGCTTATTAAACGACTATGATTCCGGTGATAAAAAAAAGATAAAAGAAAAAAGAAAAAAAAAAAAAAAAAAAGCAAGACGGAATTTTCAAAATCACTGACCTCTCCATGACTTCTACAAGAAATGTTTTATCCAAAGTTCAGTCAAATCACTAGTCTACAGCTACAGCGCCAGTCCCTAAAGTGATGTACAACTTTCAACAATTTTGCATTGTCACCTTGAGATTCGCTGGGAATAACTCATCTCAATCTTCTACGGTTTGTCAACAGTACAGCCCAAAGCAATACAAACGACTTAGGAGTCTTAGAATCCAATTCTGATTAGCCACTGGGCTTTTTTAAAGCAGTTTGTTGCCCATTTAAGACTCAGCTCATTCTCAAACCTGTTTGTTTTGATCATTCGTCGGCCAGTTAAAGGCATTTGTAAACCCTTGTAATTATTTCTCCGAGTTTTTTTGCATTTAGAAATGCTTGTTATAATTGAATTTCCAAAAAAAAAAAAATAGTTTTTAAAAAGACTATGAAAGTTGTTATAAAATCCTCGTGTCATGATGAAAAACCGGCTTTGCAAGCACGATTTAACCGACTAAAATAGAGTGCGCTCTGATTGGCTTAGAATAACAAACGTTTTAAACTTCAATGGCTTCGAATTCGAGCTTCGAAATTTGTCCCTCTATATTATAAACAAGTAATCGTATGGATTCCTCGTAAAATTAAGGATTAATTTCACGAGTGTTTTTAAAGTTTTGATAAAATTGCCCGAGTCGCGAAGCAATTAAAAAAATTGAAAACAATACTCGTGAAATTAATCCTTAATTACTCTTTTGTTCTGCCTGCATGATTGAGACTTAGTGCAAATGGTCTATTAGACTGCGGGTTTGAGTTTTCTATGAGCTGATATCCAACGTGAGCTCAAAGAAAATGTACGTGAGCTCAAAGAAAACTAGTACGAGAAGTACAATTGTTTACAGGGTATATATATAGTAAAAACCTACTAACGGTCTATCACCAATCCTGCATTCTGATTGGCTACTCTACTAGAGGTCTATTTTGTAATAGCTTACTAGTAGCAAAAAGTGCCAGTTTTTGAGAAAACTAAATTATTTCAACTCATTTAAAATTGTTTATATCCATTTATTATTAGTAGGTTTATACTAAAACAATCAAACCTCTCGGCCGCATGGACTACAATTCAAATAGTCTATGAGGCCGTAGGCCTCATGGGCTATTGACTCGTAGTCCATTTGTCCTCGAGGTCTAATTGTTAAATATATACACACACACAATCCAATTGCAAAAATTATGAGAATCATTGAAATATAATATAACAACATATCAAATGCATCATGGGTAATATTTCCTATGACCCGCGAGATTCCCGAAGTCCCCAACACGCGGGTCCTGTTTGGGCTCCAATTGAATCCTGGTTCATGGTGGATTGTTTCGACTTTTATGTGCTGGATCAGATTTTATGAGAATTTACACTCATACATGGAATTCGACAATATCCAATAGGCTTTAGCAATCCAAAAGCTTTTTATTTTTAGATTATTAATTAATTTTTTTAAATACCAAAAAAAAAAAAAAAAAAGCACGTTAAAAATACATAGTTTGCTTTGATGAAAACAATAGGTGAGATGTAAATAATTATTAAACTGTTTAGTATGCAAAAGACGAAATACAAACCGAATGATTCTACAACCTGTAAATATACCGTCAAAACAAAAATACCATCAAAACAAAAATACCGTGAAATAATTCTTTAGAAAACAAAAAGATTGTAAGCTTGTGAAATTATATTTCTTAACTTAATTCAGTGGAATCCTTTTGATGTTCCATTTTTCATAAAAAGAGACGTTCGACCAACATCAGGGGGCGGCCCAGATATGGGGAAGGCTGGATCCCTCTTTCTTATCCTTCAAACTTTTAAAGGAGCTGCACCTTCCCTAGGCATAAGTGAATGCACTGATTGTCATTACAAAAAGTCAAAAAGAAGAGTTTTTTCTCGACTTTAAAGACTATTTGATTATCTCATATTGTTTCCATCCGCCATCTTGCATTGATTGATGTGACAACTTTAATGAATCTGTCGTGGCTTCTGGTTTGTCAAAATCAAAGCGTGCAAAAATAACAAAGATTTTAAGGGGCTCTTGGTAGGTATTAGCCTCCTTTGCAGGCGTTCTTAGCGGGCGGTCCTAATATTCCCGATATTAGGACCGCCCGCTAAGAAAGCCTGCAAAGAAGGCTAGGTAGGTATTCCGTGACATTCTAAATTTTGCCTTGGTTACTCAAAAGTACTAGATTTGAAAAAAGCCCACCAAAATTACTAAAAATGGAAAGTTTGAAGTAATTTTGACGAAAAGCGGTGAAGTTACATGTGACCATATTTGGTCTTTTTACAAGGTAATGTATGTTGGTGGCCATCACTTTACCCACCAGACGATTTTAACATACATTTCTTGTATCGATCGGCTATAACGGTCGGTGACGCTTATTTTATCGAACCCTTGAAACTGCTCCTTAACACAGGCTAGGATTTTAAAGCACCAAAAAAGAACTAAGTATATAAACCAAAAGGGCTAGTGTTCAGTACTCACCAAGTCTCAAAAGTCCAAGCAGAAATATCCACATGCAATTACTTTCTAACATCTTTAGTCTGAAGCAGTCAAAACAGCCACAATGGACCGCATAATGTTGAATGATACTTTCTACTGCAAGCAGATTGATTTAAACAAACTAATATTGATGCGAACACTGCAGGGGGTTGTCTCTGGAGCATTATCACAAGTACGCACGCAAATGGACTTTCGATTCAAGCATTTACCAATCAGTTACGTAAAACAAGTAGATTTGAAAAAGTCGTGAATTTCTAGATCTTAAGTTCGCACTTAGGGTAAACGAAGGTACACCCAGCATAATAACTGAGGCTTGAGTTAATAATTAATAGCAATAGTGATATTTGGCATAAATGCTACCACAAACAATATTTTAAAATTGTTTTACATAATTTCGCGAGCCGTAACCAAGTGAATTTTGTAAACAGTTTTGAAATATCATGAGTGGTATTTTTGCCAAATATTACGTACAAACCATGCTATTATTTGTTTATACAACTATAAATTCGAACTGTAATTTTCCCATACGTGAAGGTATTTTTAATTCTTGACTTGCAACTACGTCATCGAAAATTTTCCCGGGACTTATATGGAACAAAACCTTGATAGACCGAAAGAGCAAGGAAAATCATATGTTTCAGCCAAAGTTCTAGTTAAAAGAAGTTTTTAGATAAGAAGATATGGGCAATCAATTATGTCCGAAAATTAGTTGAAATGTACCGGTCCATTTTTGTGTCCCTCAGTGAGGGGGCACAAACATGGCGGCCAAATCACGATTGCAAACACTTCTAATTACTTTTTCAATAACAGTAATTATCAAAGGAAAGTTAAACATCACCTACTGAATTAAAAACGTAATATTTCATAAAAATCACGCTATTTCTACTGCTTTGAAAATTGTGACAGTATTGCTTGACAGAAATTGACTCGCCGATAAATCGTAAACCAATAAACATCGAAATCAAAAAATCAATTTGGTAAGACTTTTCTTATTATGATATAAACAAAATATCAAACAATCAGTGGTGAGTCGAGGTGAATAGTTTGGATTTAAGTTTTCTCGTGACATAACGTGAAAATCAAATGTCTTGTTTGCCAACTAGCATTTTTCCATGGCCTTCAAAAAAATACGGGAAACACATTTATTTGTCTAGCAAAACATTCCTCCTATTTATGACCAAAAATTGTAATTGAGGGCAATAAGATTTACTATAAAGGGCTATAAAGTAAAATAAATCTACCAAAAAGACACCAAGCTTCGAGAGCTGCACATATCACCAATAATGGTAGTAGAGTAATCTGATATACAGGTGCTTTCTACCAATAGGCCATTTCCGAGATACGCTCCAATTCCCGCGAACAATAGTTTCAAGTCGAGGCTTCGTGCGAAGTTTTGATATATTGCTGATTTTCGAACGAAGCCTCGACTTGAAACTATTGTTCGCGGGAATTGGAGCGTATCTCGGAATTGGTCTATTATGAGCACATTTCGCAAACTTTATGCCACTCATGATATTTTAAAATTGTCCACTAATATATTCGCTTACGCCTCGTGGAATTCATAGTTCCACAGCTCGTTAGTTACTGTTGCTACGTCCGACAAGCTAAAAGATTTCAACAGAATGGGGCTTGAAAAAGACATTGATTGCTGAAAGTTTTGTATGTCTTGTTTGAGTTTTATGTTATTAAGAATGTGCCAGGAAAAAAATCACTGAATTCCTAAAATCGTTTATGAGAATGAGCGGTTTAAGATTGTATTTGTCGGACATACCATATTCCAGTGGGAAAACTGCTAAGCTATGATTGGTCGTGCTATTGTGTGAGTGGATCTATGAATTGCTTGACGGACAATTTTTGAAGTATCACTAGTATATTCATGGCGCGAATATCGTTACCCTGGAAACCAGAGAAATTATTTTCCCTCTCCAGTGTTCACTGGGTGAGAGCGATTCGAAGCGACGAAAGGAAAAGAACGAGGTCCTTTTGTCGCTTCTCTCCTCGAATAGAAAGGGTCAAAAGAACCTCTAGTACCCATAGTAGACTTTCGTATGTTGGCCATCTGTTCACGCGCGCGACTTTGAATCGCAGTAAAATCGCAATAAAATCGCCGCAAAAACAAGATCTAGTAAAATCGCATCAAAATCGGAACAAAAAAATTTCTTCTTTCAACAAACAATGTACCTACGTTTCTCTCTTTTATATTCAGTATGTTTGTTGTACTTATAATAACGAGTTTTATCGGCCAAATTCTAAATGTACTATCGTGAGTTCACTACCTTAAGGACCGTTTACTTAACGGGCAATTTTGTAGCATGCCAAATGACGATTTCAATGGCGAATTAATCGCGACCCCAAATTTGTTTATTTAACATAAAATTGCTTGCTGTTTACAGGCCCCATATTGGGTTGCGATAAAACCGCCGTTAAAATCAATATCGCGCGACATCATCGCGCCCGTGTAAACAGGTCTTAGTGATTTTGGTTCGGTATCTTTAAGGGTAAAAAATTGAAATCCAGAAACCAAATTTAACATTAAAAACGGAATGCGTCAATGGATAGTTACAGTATCTTTGACGAGTCAAAACTCTGTAAGGGCAGCTCATTAAAAATCGGCATTTCCGGTACTTTTAAGAATATTTTTGAAAATAAATCTACGATGGCTCATAAGGCTCACAGTTTAATTTCTAATTTGTAGTCCATTTCTGCTAATTTCCGCAGTCCAGTTCTACTGATTTCACGGTTCAATATTCTTTATTTTTTCACAGTCCAGTTTTTTTTTTTTTTTTTTTTTTCAACACTTTACTTTTAATTTCGGACAGTCCAGTTTTATATTTCGTCGCACCACAGGGTGACCAAGCTATGTATTTTGCCGCTTATTTACAGTTACTGTATAGGACTGATACATAATACCTGATTTTTTTTCAAGTTCCTTTTTTTCTTAATAAAATTTTTCTACATAAGTGTTGATTGCTTGTGAGTTTCAGCCCGATTAGAGTATTTTTTTACCGAGTTTTAGTAACAGGTAGTATTTACGCACTTATCAATGTAAGTCCCGAGGGGGGGAAGGTGGGGGTATTCGGTCAAAGGGTGGGGATTTGATAGCAAAAATGTCTGGGTCTGGAATTTGATCACAGACTCTGTCCAGCGATTGACAATTTCTTCTTGTCGCTTGTATTTTTTAGTGTTATTTGATCGACAACTGCTTCCCCACCATGGGGCATTTGAATTTTGTTAAGGATTTTTTTCAAATCCTCACCCCTTGCCTGAATACTTCCCCCCTCCCCCTCGGGACTTATATTGATAGGTGCATTATTGACTTGAACTGATTTGAATTGAGACATAGGATCGATATCTATTGTACCCACACGCGCACTCACTCACACACACACACATACACACACACACACATACACACATACACACTACATACACATACACACACATCTATAATGTGCACAATTGGCATAGCTTCCTATAATCCATTGCGGTCATTTCCTTTCGATGGCCATGGAAAAGAATCGAAGGCTGTAGACTGTAATCGGCTATTCACCTCGATAGGATATTCATAAAATACCTGTGTTTCTACGATTTATTTCTCTTTCGCCGTTAAAATGTCCCTCACTTGAGAAGGCTAACATACAAGACACTGATCGCCTGCGAAATTTATTAATCGAGCAAAGACTGTATTCGGTCTCTACGCCGACATACTGTTATGGACGTCAGTGACTGCAGTACTCCAAGCAGAAAGAGAGAAGCGAGAAAATCTATCCAAGAGTAAGTTAAGTCAACATTTATTATCGATATTTTTAAAACAAGTTTGCTGCGGTTAAACTTTTACGTCCAGGACTTAGAATAAATTCGCCGTTCTAGACTATTTTACATTACATTGTAACTTAATTATTACATAACCCAAGGCCCAAGGGCGTTAAGTTTAGGAAAATAAAATCAAAAAGCGGCCAATAAAGCGTTTTTTCGGTTACTTTTCTCTCTCTCTCTCTCTCTCTCTCTCTCTCTCTTTGGCCTACAATAAATAGCATACTATCTCGGGGTCTACCTATGAAATTCTATAATACTTGCTTTATTTTGATTTTATTTTCTTCAAATTACTTTTATCTAGATTGGGGTCCCTGTGGTATATGCACAGATTAATGTGACTTGTAAATTAAAATAATGATAAAAATGTTTAACTTTTATAACGTGAAAATTCTATGTGAATATAATCAAATGCACAGGACTGCCCTTAATGTTATCATCTGAGCCACATGAAGGTCTAACTATTTGCAGATGCATGTTATAGCACAAGCAGGACCTTCTCAGTTAATTTAAGACCCTGAGTGTTGGTTTGGCTGGGAATCAAACCATTAACTCATGCACAACACACTGCTGACACTGGCAGACAGAAATGTATACAGTCATATAGATGTGCAGCTGGTTGGCAAAAAATCTTTTGTTCATAATATTTATTGAAATTCATTGCAGCAACAAACATATAATACCCACATATTTGTTCAAAATACAAACTTGAGTAAAACTGAGGTCCATGCCATAAGTTATACATTAAGATTTTCCCAATGCCTTAATATATAGCTTAAGCATGAAGTGTGCGAGCCACAAAGGAGATCAAATGAGGATCTGTATTTTATGGTTGGGGCTGAGCAAACAAAGTAAATATTAGATATTTCTTATATGGCATGTTTTTGAAGAAGTCAATGTTGTTTTCATTTTGATATCCGTACCATAATTTACAGACTGCAAACTACATGTAGCCAATCATAGCACATGAAATTACTATGTCATATAATAACTATTAATTTTTTATTTTCATTTTATTTTTCATTGTAGGTTTGATAGTGATGATGAGCAATCAGAGCTTGGAAGCATAGATTCTAGGTAAGGTATTCTTTTAAACAATTATTCATAATAATTATAGTGAAAACAACCATTCTAATTATATAATATACAATAGTATTATAATAATTTATTTTATATACTATTTAAACCTTGCAAGTATGCAGTAACTTTGTTAAAATTATTATTACAGTACAACTACCATATAACCTGAACAAATTATACTACAAAAACCAAACCAAGCCAAGCAAGATTTGGAGTGAAAAGCAGCTTTATCTAGGATTTTAAACATGTAGAAAGAGGGAAAAAAGATGAAGGAAAAAAAAACACAAACAAAAACAATAAATAAAACAATAACAATAACAGAAACAAGAAAAAACTTAAGGACCGTTTTCTTACCTTGCCAATCCAAGTACACAAAGCAGGGCTTCTGACAGGATGTGAAAAAAAATTAAAATTATGCGGGATTTTTTTTCGATTTATGTGGAGAAAATTGCAAATTATGTGGAATAGGATGTGGGATGAGGTCGCAATCTAAAAAATTATGAATTTTTTTACAGGATTATACACATTTTTATAAATTCTGCTTATTTATTCAACTTCAAACTTTAACTAAAGTTTTACGTAATTATTTACAGTTTTTACCTTGATTTAGCTCTTTTATTTGACACTGGCCTTGTTTATCTCAGGTTTTTAATCCACATGTGTAGTCGTCATGTTTTTCGCACTACACGGAATTCTTCTCAATATTATGCTTCTCTCCAAAACATCGCTTGGAATGTTTTTTCCCCCAAACCTTAAATTCATGATATTTAAATTTTGAAGCTCAACAAAAATTTGCAATGTTATTTACGCTAGATCTTAAATGTTTACGACAGTAATAATACAACATATGAAGATCTTGTCTGCAAATACATTTAACCAGAGCTCTCATTTGCTATTTATTTCTGCTATTGTTTGACTTCTAGCCAATCAGATAGTATGTTTTATTTAAGGCTAGTTACCAGGCTCTTTCACGGTTTTTAACTAAGAACACCTTGTTCCTTTTCATTATATGATGGTGTACAATTTAATATACAGTTTTAAATGCTGTTTATTGCTTGAAATTTGGGAGGTAAGCTATAAAAAATTTGCAATTTCATCAAAATAAGAAAATATTGTAATACATTTCTTCTTGATTTTTAAGTTCTTTGGATTGTTGACGAATTATGCAGGATTTTGCTGTTATGCAGAAATCGTTCAATTATGCAGAAAAAGGCGAATTATGCAGGCCGCACCCACACATCCTGTCAGAAGCCCTGACAAAGCTATGAAAATTTTCTTCAAAAGAATCTTTAGATTTGAAGAAAAAGTTGTAAAAAAGTTGAATTTCCCTACTGTATTTGTACACAGTTATATTGATTTAGAAGTGACAACAAGTTGTAACAATGACTTTGAAGAGTGTTTTAGCCTTCACTCTGAAGTCTGTAAATTTGAGTAAAAAAAAATTGCTTACACCCCGAAAACCCATTGCTATGGCGTAACTACTCATATGTGACAAAGTCCTGCAAAGAGCCTATTGTTTGTCAGATATTTTCAAATCTTTCCTTTTTTACTTGCTTCTGATCGGCTAGAATTGAAAAAAGCTGGAATGCAGTTTTTACTCTAAATCTTAATTTTTCTCATTATTAAAGTAGCCCCAGCTAGAGTACTGTAATATATAATACCATATTTAGTTCAGTGTATTTTTGTAGATGTATAAATGATGGTCAGTCATATCCAGGTGATCTAGCTTTCAAACACGCAGAGCATTTTTTTGTCAAAATCAATATTTCCAAATACTCATTCAACTTTTCCAGTATTTATCACTAAAACCACTAAAAAGAACAGACTGATAACTAATTCCATTCATCAGCCTTGTAAATATGTGTGAAAAAGCAAATTTTTGGCAAAGATTTTGAAAAAAACAGGTATTTATTTAGAAATAAATATTGAAATTTTGGCAATGCAACAAAAAACTCCTCCGATTGGCTAATAGAAACCAGAAGTGAGAACTCTGTTACACCTGGATTTGAGTCAGTTGATTTTTGATTTTTATTAATTTTGTTCATATTAGCATTTATATTTTTTTATTTACACAAATACTCAAAACTGTTGAAAAATTAAAATTTTAAACATTATGCCATGATGAGCATTCCTATTTAGTCCAAAAGCTTATTGGTTAATATCATAAAAGTGTGGTCCTCACTCGTGCATAAGCAAAAGTAAACAAAAGATTTTGATGTCCTTATGTGGCTTATGCTATGCTTAAATGCTATACTCAATATGTGCTGGTGAGGACCATGCTTATATGCTTATGTTATGCTTATGTGTGAGTGAGGACCAGGCTAAATAAATATCTAATAATAATCTGTTTATTATTAACATTATATTTAGTAGTGCATTTTTATGCATGTCCTATACAGTTTTTGAAGCCTTAAATTTACCTTTAGTAAGTCTATTTTGAGTAGCACTAGAGCTTTTTTCAAAAAAGGTTGACAGGGCAAACAGTGAGTGGTGACTGGTGATTAGATATTGCTTGACTGAAAGGAACTGTGGAGCATTACAAGGACATATCCTTATATTAATTTCATAAATACTTAAAAGATGTCAACACCATTCAGCAAAGACCTTAACTGAAAGATGGCGCAGACATCTTTTTCGTATTTAAGAAAAGATTTTGCTACACCACAGTTCCTTTCAGTCATGCGATAGCCAATTACCATTTGCCATTTGCCCAGTCAACCAATTTTTGAAAATTAGATATATATATATATATATATGCATGCTACTGTACATGATGGTCACTTTTTTAATAAAATTTTGCAAGAATGATTTGAGGAATAATTTATCAAATTTTTATTCATTACTTAATGATTTGAATATGTGAATTCACTTTTACAGGGAGTTTGGCAGCCAGCGTGGTTCAGTCAAGGGTCATGTCAAGTAAGGATTATTATTGTACAATGTTTAAAAAAGAGACAAAAAGATTATCTCTATGTTTTCTTTAACCCTTTCACTGCCACAGGTGACAATTCGTGCCATAAACAACGCTATTTGTTTTAAAAATCACTTCTTTCTAAAACAAGACAATTGAAACTCAACTATGGTTCTAAAGCAAACTCTAGGAAGGGAAAAAAACTTTTCATCATCAAATTTTCTAAAACAATGGGTGATTTCTGCAAAAAGTCGTCAGTTGAAATCAAGGAAAGGTGAAAATGACCATTTTGGGCTCATTTTTCTACAGTGAAAATCACACTTTTTTGACCTCGAGTTTTTCCAGCAAATCATCATTTTTAGCAAACTAAACAGCATTCACGACAAAAATCTGTCCTAGTCCTGTAATCTCATGGAGATTTTGACCCTGTTTTCTATTCACTGGCCGAGCTGCGGCTATTTCAATA
>JANTNT010055888.1:0-12064 GCA_024752375.1 Entacmaea quadricolor | reverse complement strand
TTAAATTGCTCACTAACGATCCGGAAACATCAGCTATTTTTAATCAGCCACCTTTATTTTCGTTTAAACGGGACCGTCGTTGCCATACTTGTCCTCATATTTCCGCTCAAACTGTAGAGACAGGGCCTAAGTCCGTGTTTAAAATCTTCGATCACTTTGATTGCATTTCGTCTAACGTAATTTATTGCATTAAGTGTACTCGTTGCAATCAACTTTATATAGGAGAAACAGGCCGTAGTTTAGGCGATCGTATAATCAATTAGCGTCTTTCCATTTGTTTGATAATTCTTTCATTGGTTATTTATTCTTCTCCTACGGTATATAAACCCCTGGGTTCCCCATCATATTCTCTTTCACTCCGACGAAGGACTAACGTCCGAAACGTCCGAAACGTCAGTTAAGTAAACTCTTTTTTATTCACGGTGTTTCAAATTACCCATCCATCCTTTCTATGTATAACTAGATTAACGACTAACTTTCTTTTGTATTTAAATAATAATTGGGACAGGCAAAAAACACGAGCGTTTCATTTCCCATTTGCCTTATTTTCTTAAAGCCCGCGATAAACATGGTATGCGAACTCAGTAACACATCGGGTCTCTGGGACAGTTGTTATTTTTGTTTTGTGAAGGCAAACATAGTTTGGATGAGTGACAAGTTTCACGGCAATTATTACGACAAGGAAGGCTAGGATTCACACTCAATTGAATTATACGTTTTCTAAGGACTATTATCAAATACTTGTGCTAGGATTTGTGGCATATACAGGCTATAAAACCGACTGTTGCATTGATTCCGTGACACACGAGGGAAGCAACCAGAGACAACAATGGCACGCGTCTTTTTACTCCATATTTGATGGCAGAAATATCGCTCTTCTAGGGTTTGCCTCAACTGGAAACCTCTTGTTTCCGTAAGTATGACAATCCATCTGCGTAAGGTACAACAGAGAATCAACGAAGCTGATGTTCCAAGGATTGAGATTTTGCATCCAATTTACCCTTCGACAGAGACGACAGGTAGGAAGCGAATTGACCAGCACCTCTTTTTTAATTGAAAGAACACTGAAGACGATGTAATATTGTACTAGAGATACTCAAAAATGTTCAGCTCAGAAGGAGTAAATAGCCGTTCGGTGATTTACGCTGCATTTTGACTAATTCAAAGAATGTTTTTCATTTGCAAATTTTTTTGAAATTATACGTGTAAGGGTAGGGCAAGTCAAGACGCAATATGGATAATCAAGGCCTCAGCAAAATAGTCTTTGAAATATTTTAAGTATTTAATTTTGCCATCTTGTTGTTATTTCGATTGTAGTTGATGTTCCACTCACACGACCTTTGAATATTGAACTCTAAGGGATTGTTATTGCATTGAAACCATGCTCAATTTTTAACATAGGCTTTGACCGGGCTTTGACGTAGCTTGTGGAATCTCTTCGGGAACTTGGCTTGGGTTACACGAGTATTTCCTTGACATTTGCCAGTTATGCTTAAGAAAAATGCTTCGATTCATTCCACCACAGTTTACAACCTATGCTTTGCTGCTACCCATCGGCTAAATTGTTTATAATACGCTAGCGCTGCACGTATTTTACTGTTTTGTAACAAGACACTCAAAAACATTCTTCTAATTCGACTATGTTCGCCCCTCGAATCATATGAAATCTAATAGATGGCTTTGTGGCACAATTTGCGTACTTTATCCGCAGTAAAAATCTTTTTTGAGTATTTGTTTATATCCTGGATGTGCTGATTTTAGAGTACATTTAAATTTTGCGGTTGAGTTGCGTTGCTATGATGGGAAATACCGCTGGTAAAAAAGATCATCGCGGGCATTAAGTTGCTGAGTGAAACGCTCGTGAAAGATGTCATATTAGATGTAAGTTATCACTGACATAAGGAGTTAGATGTCATAGTCATAAGTGTCTTCGCATAAGTTTAGGGTGAATATCAAAGATGGCTATATATTTATAGTATCATGGAGTTAGGTTTAAGGTAAATATTAGGGATGGCTATATATTTATAGTGTCACGGGGTTGGGTTTAGGGTAAATATCGGGAAAGACTTTATATTTATAGCACCTTTGGGGTTTGGTGAAGGTTAAATATCGGGGAAAGGCCATACAATCTTTATGGCCATTTTGTAGATACCTTAACTGCAAAGTCTTATTTTTATTTCGAGTACATTTCGACCAATATAAATTATACCGCGTAGCCGCATAGACGCAGAGCCACTGGCTAAAGAACATTCATTTCAATGGCAGGGTATTCTGAAGTTACTCCGCTATTAAACAAAATACCTACTTTATACCCTTCTTTACACCCAGGTCTACTTCATACATTATATGCTAACACCTATTTCTCTTCACTTCAACCACATGTCCCTCTATTCACTGCTTCTTTTCTTTAGTCTGATGACATTTATTTGGCAGAAAAATTCTGACTTACCTTCCCTTTGTACCCAATGATGGTCATTACTTTTCAATACGTCAGGACCTTTTTGATATCTTTGTACGACTTAAGTGTGATAAACTGATAATATTTTGCTATGACAAGTGTTCAGCGTAGGACTCTGGATAGTAGTTCAGCTAAGGATAAGTTCATTCAACCATAAAAATCCTATATAACAGAACCTCTTTATTTGATATTTTCAGAAATATCTTGTATTTCTTGGAAAAAGTCGGTACGAGAAGCTAGGATTTCGCGACATCGGAGGAACAATCGACAAGTAAGATATGGTTTGGAAGCCAAACTTTTAATAACTCGAAACCTATCAGAATTTCTTCACGAGGCTGAGCAAATATTATTTGTGGCGAGCAATCAGTCATTTGCCAATGCCGAAAGCAGCATTCTGGTAAAATTTGATCATGCATGTTAAAGTCTCTCCTCCAAAGGATTAGAAAAATGGAATAGCGTCCATTTTAACTTGGACCGGCAATAGTTGCAAATGCGTATGCTCAGATAATTATTTGTAGGAAATTGTGAAATTGAAAGATTAAGATCGGATGTCTTTAAATGTCACCTATGGGCGGAAAAACGAAAATAATCGAAATTTCTCAAATTTGAACAGAATATAGATTTGTATGAGTTATTTAAGAGAAAAATAATTTTAGGATACTGGCTTTTATTTGATGTCAATTTTAATATCATGCAACCATGGTAATTAGTTAATTAATTAATTAATTTTTATTTTTTTGAGATTTGAAACTAATTATCGTGTTGATGGAAGAATGTGTAAATTAGCGTGACTATCCCGCACTTCGAGTTCTCGAATACCGCGGTTAGATTTGCCCGGATATTTTACTGCAAATATTTTGAAGAAGAAACTTTGTTCTTTCATTTGATTGTGGTTTTATTATGCTAGGACATGTACCAGTTACCATTTTCATCCCGTGAATTTTTCATTTTTTAGTAGTTTGAAAAGGTTAAAAAATGCTAAAAAGTAAAAATCTCTAAAATATTAACAATTTATTTATAATCAAGAAAAAGCCTCTTAAAATGTCGAACAATATCTTGTGTTCCTAAGCAATTATTTTAATATTCACAATAATCTAATCGCATACGTAGGGGAGCTGTTAAAGGAGGACTATTTTAGGTCCTATGAAAGCCGTTCGTAAACCCCAAAATCAAAAAAAGTCGCCGTATGGCTTAAGAAGTTTTTTCGAGCTAAAATTATTTTTCATATAAATCTATATTCTGATCAAATTTGAGAAATTTCGATCTTTTCTTTTTCTTTTTCCAAAACCTCATTACGACTTTTGTGTACGATACTAAAAAAAAAAAAAAAAAAAGTAGCATTTTAAATTTCACGACAATTTTAAGTCATGGATAGTTGTAGCAATATAAGTTGTACCGTGTAAATCGGCCTCACTCCCTTTAGCATTGTTTCATTGTTTGATTTACATCCATATCAGTGTATCTTCTCAAGAATTGTTTCAAGAAAAGTAATAATGCTCAGGGGAATGAGACGAGGTTTTAACGGGGTGGGGGAAAAAATTAAGAGTGTATTAATCCCCAGCGAGAAGGAATCATCCTCTATATAACATTTATGGGTGTTGATGTCATATTATTTTACAATCAACAGGTTAATGCGAAGTGATTTCCTTAACATGTTCTGTAAAGCTCAAGTCGAGTCTTGTATCAATAACGCCACTGAACGCTTTCACGCGTGGATGAAAGATCCCAAAACTAACTCGTAAATGTCGTTCTGATTTTACTCTAAGTTATGGTATGCATGCCCATGTCAATAACAATAGTCACGTGAAAGCTAATATGGTAAGACCGATTAGGATCATGGGAAATATACCAAACACTCAAAAATCTAGTTAATTTATGTCCTCATCTCATTAAGGTTCTTCCATCTAGTTTTTTGCCTTAACCATTAACGTT
Source organism: Entacmaea quadricolor (assembly GCA_024752375.1). Classification (NCBI taxonomy): domain Eukaryota; kingdom Metazoa; phylum Cnidaria; class Anthozoa; order Actiniaria; family Actiniidae; genus Entacmaea; species Entacmaea quadricolor. The sequence continues at coordinate 7,674 of JANTNT010055888.1, read as the reverse complement.
GCACGCGGTGTAGTGGTTTTCAAGTAGTGGTTTTGCACCATAACTTGATCGTAGTGTTAGACGACAGAACATTAGAAAATCTTTTCCTTGGGCATTTTAAACTTTTACACAAGAAACACAATTCTTCTTGGAAAAGAGATTCTACTGTTCTGCTATCCACTGTAACTGTCATCTTGTTTCTACTTTGTATTACTACTTGCAAATAGTTTTACTTACTGATATTTCGTTGGGCAAGAAATTGAAATTGTGAATTACAAGTAAAGAAAATATTTGTCAAATGAAACAGGCGTTAGTTGATAGGACACGATAAGGACTTTTCAAGAATGCAATTGTGCAATTGAATGCCTTTAACTATCAATAGAATTGGCAAATGTAAGGGATACATCTTAAAGGGACATCCAAGGTGAGCGAAAAACTAAACGCGCAAATGATGACATTGGAGAAAAATTTCGGCACACGATTAAGGTTAAAAAGAGCCTGAACAAGAGGCTTCCTAGGTAGACAAGTGCTTTGTGAAACTCGATACGTCAAATTACAACTACTACGAATGATGTACGTTTTTCTACTCTTTTCAGTGTTCCACCCAACCTTCGATCTACTGTATATTACCATGGTATTGCACAGGGTAGTGAAGAGGAATGGGACTTTCTTTATAGCCAGTACAACAAAACAAAAAATCAACGTAATAAAAATCAAATTTTAATGTGTCTGGCTGCGTCTAGAGAAGCTTGGATCATAGAAAGGTAAATTCTTACCGAAGACTCAGCGAAAGGCAAAGGTGTTCTGTAATAAATAGCACGCGCTGTGTAGGGCTTACTACTATCACTCCACTTGAGCGCAAGGCGTCAAGTTACAAAGTAAAAATTTAAATGTACCTATCTAACGTGTGGTAATGAAACAGGTATGGCACAGTCACGGCGAGGATTCCTCCAATATAAAGTACAAAGCAAAACATACATTTATTGAACATTCAGACGGCTTCTTCTGCAAGTGAATTACAAGACTCGCGCGCTCCAATGTATGAAGACACGGCACGACAAAGCACGCAGGGACAAATAACCCGTGCAACAAATTATAACATAATCTAATTAAGACGGGCACTTCACGTCCGTGTAGTAGTTTTGTCACATTCATGAATCTAAGTATAATATTCAAAAGACTCCTCGAATACAATTCAGTTACGTTACAACAAGGGGACTTGATGTTTTTATAGGTGTCTCTACTTGCACCCGTCAGCTCTCGCAATATCTTAATTGCAAGCATTGTGTGGTTATTGCATGGAGCATAAAAAGTCTATTACAAACGATAATTTTATGCCAACAGGTATTTATCTTACGCACTATTTGGAAAATTCGGCAAAAAGGAAACACTTGTACTGCATTATGTCTCAAATTACAATCCATTTGGCAGTCAGTTAGCTTGGAGCTTTATCCGCGCTAACTGGGCAAGGCTTGTTAAAAGGTAAGCGTAGGAAGTGAAATAGGCTTTTGGAATAGCTTCATTGCCTACCTATGTCTTTAAATACAACCAATTTGATTAGTTAGCTTGTATTATGGTTAGTAATGGATGAACTGCAGCATAAACTATTGCTCGCAAAAAGTCTTCGTGTGCCAGTTCTTGCAGCCGTTTTGGCAATCGTGTTATATATTTGTTGGTGCTAGGCTAATCAAATATCAGTCTTTTCTGTTTGTTACCAAGACTGTTGCGTCTCTTCTTAGGCCCAAGAGCAAATTATGTATTATGTTGTGTAAAATATTAACTTATATATGATTATCTTTCTGTTGTACAGATACAAAAGTTTTTCATCATTGTACGACACAGTTGTGCCTATCATTGCCAAAACCTTTAACAGTCCTTTTGGCTTGTCGGAGGTAAACACAATCACACAGTTACACAAACATAAGTGAAGTAAATGCGTTCAGTATATATAGAAAGTGTGGGGAAAAATTGTTTAAATTTTAACAAATTTAATTTGGTAACGAAAAATGTCTTGGGTCATAAGAAACCTGTTAGTCATCCAGATGTTTAGTATTTTGTATTTTTGCGCCATTTCGTTGCCTTATATAGACCAATTCAGCTTGGACCTTTGACCTTCCATTTCAGATCACATGTCATTCCCTTTAGCATTATTTCTTTGTTTAGTGGTTAACGCTTGAGAAGATACATTAATATGGATATTAATCAAACGAATAAATGATGCTCAGGGAATGACACGTGGTCTGAAATGGGAAAACAAATAACCCAAGCTGAATGGTCTATTCCATTATTGAATTTTTTAAAGGTCCAGAAGTTTACCAAACAGTTGGGACTAAAGTTTCAACACACTCTTACTTCTGTGGAAGCCGGGATCAAAATGCGTATAGCATGGCTTGATAAAAACGAAAACGAGATTGAAACAGCATTGGAAAAGTTACTAAAGAAAAACAAGCAAATGTGAAGTAACCGTACCCAAAGGAGTAGACCTTATAGACTTGTAGTAATATTTCATGTCACTGTTAGCCGTTGGGCAGATTTCCTATGAGTGGCTCTCACGGCAATGCAATGGCTTTACCATTGTGACTTAAAAATCATGACTTATACTTTTTACGATTAAGAAACTAAAATAAAGTTATAGCACAGAAAGCGCAAGCACGTTATTCTACTAGTTATGTTCAGGAATAATTTAACGTTAACCCTTTTGTTCACACGAGCAAAATGTCCGCGCTTCCCACGATTGTAACATAAGGGGCTTATTCTATCAGGCTAGAGAGAATTGGTTCACAGAGAGAAGGTTATTACCTGTTGATTAACGCCTATATATATTGATCTTTACGCCTATATAACAGGAGTATAATTACTAGTATACCTGTGGTAGCCCAGTCATAGAATGCCTTTTTTTCTTCTCCTTGACAAAAATAGCAAAATTGCGCAATAATTACCCAGGGGTCTTCAGGACTTTACCCAAGAGTCCTTAGCGAGCATCTGCTACAGGGTTCCCGTGTATGGTCCAATCAATTAGCGTGTACCAGCTGTCAATCAATGTCACTACACTGCCAAGGGATAAAGAGAGGGCGGAGCTAGCTTATCACGTGACACGACTTCATGTCTCCGCGTGCTCTATTTCGATGAATGCTGGATTTCAAGACTACGGCGAGTCCAATTTTTAAATTTATTCGTAAACAAGATCAAACGAGGTTTTCTAAAGAGTTTTCAGTTGTCACGGCAAATGTCACACTGATTACTAAATTGTTCGTGCTTTTGCTTAGCTATTCAAAGTAGTATTATCTGGAGATTAGTTCAAGCTAAGAGCTAGGCAAGTTATTGATTCTTGTGTTAAACAATTCAAATTTCTACGATCTAAATCTTCAAGCCACCAGAAGACTTGATTCCGAAAGTTTTACTGAACCGATTGTCGGCTGCTACATTAAATGTTTTGACTAAACAGGGCTACAGAAAAGGTATAAAGATGTTTATTTTGGCTTTCATTTTATTATCAAGTATGGTTTTGAAGTAATATTGTCAACTCGAATACAAAGCTATGATCAACCTCGCAAGGTAAATTATGACACGACTCCGACACTCGAGTCAATGATTCAAAATAAGCGAACAAAAACAACACCAATTTCAAATCAATATTTTAAAGAGTAATCTAGAATTGCTTCAATATATAAAAAGTAGTTCGAAACATCTTAACAGCAAATAATTCCTAAGCCTATATTTACATAAAGCGACATCTTCCGTACGGAGGACACTAGTTGAAAAGCAAAATAAATTAAGCTTACAAGCAGACTAGATAATAAACAAATAAAATATAAATGCCTTAGACTTTATTATTTTATTTTAGAAAAATATGCAAAAGCCATGGGCGGATTTAGGGGTGGGCCGAAGGGATCGCTGTCCCCCCTTTTGAGTGATATATTTTCTTTAAGTCTGTATACAGTCTTGAACGTTTTGTCTCAGTGCGAAGTTGTCCGGCCCACCCTTTCTTTGATTTCTGGATCCGCCCCTGAAAGCAATCTTTAAACAAAAGACATTCAATGGGATCGATTAAAGGCCGTTTTCACTTTCAGCGATTACTTCAACAAATCGAATAAGTAAATGTCTAAAATCGATTTAACACAGTCCGAATGACAATTAACTAAATAAATTGCAATTCTGAACAAAGATTTAGCAAGGATGGGTTGATTTACAATCTTAAATAGCATTATATAGACCAGAGCCCAAAAATGGGTTGATTTAAATCTTAAATAGCATTATAAAGACCAGAGCCCAAAAACTCAATTTGTACATTAAGAGAGCCAACGAGAGCACATGGCATACTAATTATAATTAGCATAGACCAAGGAATCCCATAAAGTCAGGTCTTTTAACTTTAATTTTTTAAAAATTATTTTACTTGTATTGGTCCTACCATGCTTTATTTGAACTAAGATCAAAGGAAAAAAGTTTACAAGATTGGAAATACCGACTAAAATAAAGTTCAATCCCCAAACTAAGATGTAAATTTATTCATTTAATTACTGCTTATAATATATATATATATATTATAATATGTATATATACATATATACTGCATATATACTGCAATTTGCAAAAAATAACTATATTCATATATCGGGTGCATTGTGGGTAATTTCTAAAGGAAAATCGCTTAAATAATGTTCAATAATAAACCTTTTCCAAAGAATATTACAATATATTGTAGACTAAGTGTTACTTGGTATTTTGTTTAACATTCCAGCGGGAATTGAAAAACTGTAAAAAATTGTATTATGCAAACTGGCAAGAATTTTTCTTCAAATAACTCTCTTACATTAAGATATACCAAACTGAGATTTTTGTGGGAGATGTAGGTTGTGAAGTGTAACATAAAGAGTTAAACAATTTTTTGGTGTTACGTGATTTTAAGGCAACAACTTAAAATGGTTTTTCGAAAATGGGGAGTACAAGGCGTTTTAAAATCAAGTTGTGTTATATAGGTCTTACATATGAATCAGACTTTGAACCTTGTCCATCGATGTCTACGCGCAAGATATTTGACAAAAATACGCATTTTTACAAACGGCAAAAACTAAGTTTGAAAGACCTCGGTGAAAGAAAGAAGTAAACAAAATTCATTCGTATCAATAAGTTCTTTGTACACCCCATTTCAAATGGAATTTTTACCATCAAAATATAGTTCTATCAAGTCACATGACCTAGGTCGACACTGGTGAACAATGTTCAGTTTCAGGGATATTTAATAAAGAATGCCAGATTAATAAGATCCCTGCGATAAATAAAACGTGACCTCAAAAAAATTAAAATTAAGGTGAATAGGGCTTAACCCAAGTCTTAATGTGCTTGAGTTTTTACTTCGTTTTCGATGTAAAATCCGATGGTAGAAAATGAAGGCTACACAAATATCTACTTGATGTGGCCTTCCAGTTTGCTCAGCGAGTCTTTACGAACTTCTCCCCCTTCTTGAAAAACCTGTTCTTCGGAAAGCGATGGACAGATATCCGATCGTTAGGCATATAACTGCATCAAAATGCAACACGTTTTTTTATATTAATATATTTAATATTAACACTTTAATAGTTGAAATTCATTTTCAAAACAACTTGTCGCGCGAAAAGTGTGCGAAACATACAAAATTCTTAAACCCCCGTGACGTCACGCTATGACGTAACCAATCTTTGTAAGCACAAAAATTTGAATCAGACATCGAAACTTTCAACACAAAAATTTATAGTTTGTGAACAGGCGACTAGTGTGGTGTTTCTTCGTCGGTGTTTCTTAAGATAATAAGATGAAACTTGGATAATTTGTAGCACCGTCTGGTGGAAATATATTAACTGACATTTTGGACGTTAGTCCAAAGCGTTAGTCCAAAGTCCGAAGCGTCAGTAAATATATTTCCACCAGACGGTGCTACAAATTATCCAAGTTTTATCTTATTAGTTTGTAAATAACTTGCTTTATTTATCTTTTTAAAAATTTGTTTACAATACATACTTTTCCTATAACTACTTTTTTTATGGTGTGTACCTTTCGTGAAATTTGCCCTTTAAATAGTTATTAGACTTGAAACTCATAACTGTCGTCCAATATCAGTTCTTTCCATTAAAACCAAAGATTCTATTTCAATCAAATATACGAGTATGTTGAAAATAATAGCATTTTTTCCAAACACCAACCCGGCTTCCGTGCTCTCCACTCAACTCTGCCGACTGCACTGTTAGATGCAACAAACCAGTGTTTTAGTAATATGATAGATAATGGTACGTTAAATAAGATGTATTTCTGGATTTAGCCAAGGCATTTGAAACAGTAGACCATAACATCTTGATAAAAAACCTGAGGTTATATGAAATCAAAAATAGGGAATTAAATTTACTTCAATCGTGCCCCAGCCATAGAATTTAACATTATATTTAACCAATATCAACAGAATTACATTAGCTAAAGAAACTAAGCCTCTGTATATATGTAAGACTTTCTTGGTTGGATGATATAGAATACATAGCCAAGAAAGTTTCATCAGCTTCAGCAGGTTTGAGAAATATTAAACCTCAAGTTGAAAAAAACCTTTTTTGATTTATCGCTCTTTAATGCAACCACAATTTGATTACTGCTATGTCGTATGGCATATCTTGACAAAAGCCCGAGCTAATAAGCTGTAAAGACTACAAAACAGAGAGGCAAGAGTCATTACAGGTTCTGGTTGTAAAATTAGATCGAACGTTTTAAAAAAAACAGCTAACTTTAGACTCTATAGAACAGAGGAGAATTAAACCAAAGTTCACGATTATGTATAAAATTGGAACAGAGCAACAAGATTAGAACAGACCAACATATCAAACACTCTAAATCACTGACATCATTTAGAAGCAAGATTAAAAGCTCTTCTATTAAAGGTTTTTAAAAATTTAGCCGTATTTTATTAGAAATTTTAGATTGTATTTTGTATTCATTTATATTATCTCTTTTATAAATAAATAAATAATGGGTTTGTAAAAATTAACATGTACAAATTTATTAATAAGTCATGTCGAAACATGTCTTTAAAAAGTTGGATGGGTGTTAGGTAATTTGAAACACCGTGAATAAAAACGAGTTTACTTAACTGACGTTTCGGACGTTAGTCCTTCGTCGGAGTAAAAAGAGAAGTCTTGTCTTTTTTAGTCCGACGAAGGACTAACGTTTGAATCATCAGTTAAGTGAACTCGTTTTTATTCGCGGTGTTTCAAATTACCTAAACCCATCCATCGTTTCTATGTATTATAAACCGACGCAGCTCAAACTATATTAATCACTAGTTTTCTTTTGCCTTTAAAACGTTAGTGTATTGTTTTGAAATTTTAAGTCATTTTATTGCTACATAAAACATATACAAATTTATCGTATTTGTATTGTAAAACAAATTGTAATAACAGATGAAACTTCGTAGTAAAATAATGATCACTCTTTCATTTGTTTATTTATTCCCTCTTTCTCTCTCGTGTAACTTGAGACCTTTGTCCTTATGTCCTTAGAATGAAAACAGTGTTTTTTTTTCCGGTTGTTTCATACCGTAAGGTTAAGTCTGAAGCAGAGCCATTTCTTTCTGCACATTTACGCAACCAAAAATATTAGTCATTGTAGGATTAAGCGAAAAAGCTTCGATTCTGCCATGAGAAAATCAAACATGGCGAAAAATGCTGCAAAGGAATA
>JANTNT010055777.1:0-12066 GCA_024752375.1 Entacmaea quadricolor | reverse complement strand
TTTTTATTCACGGTGTTTCAAATTACCTACAACCCATCCATCGTTTCTATGTATTATACACCGACGCAGCTCAAACTTGATTAATCACTAGTTTTCTTTTGTATTTCAATAAAAAATCAATGTTGTTTGTTTGTCTTGGGTATTAGCCACAAAAAAACAAAATAATATTAATAATATTAATGATGATGATGATGATGATGATGATAAAATAGGAAGAAATTTATTATTGTTGTTGTTGTTGTGGGTATGGTTGTTGTTGTTGGTCTCTAGCCCACATAGCCATATTATGCCTATGTGGACATATGTCCCAAGGTCTAAAGTTGGATGATGTTTAGGGATCATTATTATTATAACAATAAAATCATAATTATACTGATTTAATTTAATATAGAACTGTTAACGAAAATGATTTAAAGAATAAAATAATTATGATTATAGTTAGTGGGTTTGTCTTTATCATCATCATCATCATCAATTATTATTATTTTTTATTTTAAATATGTGTGGTTAGAGAAATTTCCCCGCTCAGCTGGGGTGGAGTGACTGAGACAAATTTATCGAAGTTCCTGCAATCACTGTTTCATATGTCAGCGGTCTGCTCAATGTTTGATACAATTATTGCATCGGTGATTAAATGTGATTTTACATAATGTTAATAATCCAGACAAACCAGTTTAAGTATGGACTGATTACTTTTGAGTTGTAGGTCTAATATCAAAACTGAATGGCTATGACCAGTGCTTGGCCTTCAAAACATTACTTAACAAAACCACCAAAGATTGACAAGGGAAGATATAAAACCAATTTCTTTGTCGCGAAGCCTAAATTGTCTTGTTTCCTCCTCTTATGAAGTTTAACTATTAAAAAAAAAATCCTGTAAGTTTTACTATAGTTCGATGCCTCTTGATAAACTACAGCAACTCACTTCACTACTTGAAAACCATTAGTTACTGTTTTTTTCCCCACACAAGTGAAGTAATATATTTCGAAAAGCTAAATATATTGCACTTTTGTTCGAGCAAGGTCGTAAAATTAGTTACTTATGAGACTGACGAGTTTGAAATATAGATATTTCATTAGTTATCAAGCGGTAAATTAATTATCAAATCTGACTTGAACACTACACGTAGTCTAAAACATAATTGACAAATGCCATGCTTGATGTTAAACGAATTACAGTATGGTACAGAATTTTAACTCAGTCACTTCGAAAAGCAGGCCATGGTATATGTGATTGAGTCGAAAATTGAAGGTAGAATTTCAGTCTTTTTTATGATATTATAAATTAGTATTGTCAATCCTAAGAGTATCCTTCGCATTCTGGCATTCCTGTCAGTTCTTACATTATATATATATAATCTCTGCCCAAACCGGGCTTAAAAACACTAAATCAATAAACTAAGGAAAAGAGAGAAAAATACAACTATGTCTATTGATATACTAGCCAAATAGCATTTTTTGTATTGTATTGTATTCAGGTATTGTATTGTAGAAAATTAGGTTACGACTTTAAAGAAGATTAAAAGTGCAAAAAAGGACCAAATATCAAAACACTTTCCATGGTTTAGCGAGCAAACGAACAAGCAGGGAAATTAAAGAGAAAAACACAATCTTTGCCGCAATCATCACGTTGAAGTAGTTTCTAACTGTTTTGTCCGTTTTTATTAAAGAATATTGTGAATAATTAGTAAATACGACTCTTTCTGATCAGGATTTTAGTGTCAATTTAAAAAGACTTAAGTCCGAATAACTCTTAGTGTAATGACGAAATAAAGTTTTGCATATCTTATAAAATTGAAAAGAACAAAATGGTTTTGTTGGAATACTTGTAACGGGTTTGTAACAGTTAGAGCCTTCTAAAGTCTTTCTTGTTGTAAAATAACACAAAGCAAGCGTTTAAATACTTGAAGTTTATCTTTCGGGGTTTTTTCCAGTAAATTCCATAAATTAATCAGAAAATGTATTCAAAACTGTTCGTTAGTTAACTGGGAAGAAAAATTAGCACATTGTTTTTTATCGTTTTTGTTGAAGTTTTCTCAATTGAACAAAGTTAGATATATAATCACATAAGATATCATTGAAAGTTGATTAAATAATAAATAAAAAATACTAGGAATCAGACTCCTTTGTTTAGGTTATAAACAAAGTTAGAGAAGTTAACGGTTGGATGAAAAAACTGGCGTCGTTTGGTTTTAACTGAACCATGAAACGTTGCAAATTACAAACACGCAACCGTCACACCCAAATACGCAATTCAGGTTAAGCACGAGGTCATTTGAGCACGGAAAAAAGTGCATTTGATCTGTAACTGGTTTGAGAGTCATTAAGAAGTACCACTAAATCATCGTTAATAACTCACTGTCCAGAGGTCGGACAATAAGTTTTGTACTTTTTCTAGTCATACATGTAGCGCCCTATTCACGAGTACTAGTTGGTTATTATGAACAATTACTGAGTTATGACATCACGCTTCCTATAATTGATTGACATATCTGAGGGCTTTGCTATCTGAAAAATAGTCTATCAGGCCACTCAAGTCATTCACTCGTTGATGACCAAGAAACTTACTACGGCTTCAACCATAACAGAAGAAACAACATTGGCGATGGACTTAGCTCTTGTTGGCCCTCAGGTAAAAGCGATCTTATATATAATTCGTAATTTAACTCTTCTTCAATTACCGTACTAAAAATCTAAATACTTTACAAATCTTTCAATCAGTTTTGTATAATTTATCTCGTCATTACACATTAATAAAGAATTCATCGTCTTCAATGTGATTTTTTTTCAATCTTCGTTTTCGTGTCTAACCATAAAAACAGTTAGCTTTTGTCTGACTTTATTTTTGTAATTTCGTTTTCAAGACTTGTCCTGACAAACCATCATAACCAATAGCCGAGTCAACTTCCTTTCACTTGGATGTGCCCGAACAGCTAATTACAAAATCAGATTTAAATAAACGATATTACGATGTTTTTCAAAGACTGCACTAAATTAATAGCACAGCTTTGGAGCTGTTTCCTATATTGGCACCGTCACAAGAGATTTTGGCGGTTCTTTGACCTGTTCGGATTCACGCTTCGCCACGTCTATTTGTAACTGAAAGCATGGCTTCAGCCAGCCATAGTTGTTTGTCAAGACTGACTAAATAACGGTCTCACCTAATAGCACATGTTGGAGTTACATTATATATATATATATATATATATATATATTGAGCACTTTAGATAGACCGATGAGGACTTCGCTCTACTTATTTTATATATATATATATGCAAAACACCCGTAAAACTGTCTCCCAAATGAAGCCCCAGTTGGATTAGCGAGTCCACATTTCTTTAAGATGCATCATCGTAACATCTTTTATTCTATTTTTTTCTGATGTGCATTACTCTAAACGTCGTACTATATCTGATAAGTGGTAGCTTAATGGAGCAAATCGCCTATTAAATATTTGAAATAATTTGATATCTATTTCCTTTTTGCTTGAGCCACAGATAATCTTGATATAAAAGTGGTATTAAGCGTTTATTAAATGCCAACACAAATAAGGAGTGCACTGATGAGCCCCGTGTTTAGTATTATGCAATATTTGCACCCTTCTAAAGTCCAGCCCTCGAGATTACTAATATAGGACTAATGCTGTCGTAAAAAATAACCTCAATAGAATTTTTACATAACCAACGAGTTGATATCACTAGAGGTAACCGCTAGACCAATATACAACTATTCTGATAATCTTGGTCATACATGAGACCACGTGACGCCCCCTTTCAGTTTGTTTGACAAGGACAGGACAATTTATTTTTATGGTGATCATGATAAATGAACAACAATTTTGAACAGAAATTAGACCCTTTTTTTAATGATAAAACGAAACACAATTCTTGGAACCGGTAATGGCAGTTCTAGGTAGCCTTAGATCTCTTCAGTCAAAACATATCTAAATGACTTTAGGTAGTTTAACTTAAGCCGGTTCAACTTCATACCCGCGTTTAAACAAACTTAGTTCTGACTTGAAAATGGCGTCTGAATGGGACTATTTTTATTAAAATAAGACAGTTCCTGGGTTATGGCAGTTCTCGGATCTGTTCAGTCAAAACTATCTAAATGACTTTAGGCCAGTTCAACTTCATGAATCCACGTTAAAACATGACTTGAAGAGGCTCCATGATGCCACTTTGTCTAAATGAAACTATTTTTTATTAAAATAAAACAGTTTCTGGGTAATGGCAGTTCTCGGATCTGTTCAGTCAAAACATATCTAAATGACTTCAGGCAGTTCAACTTAAGTTCAACTTCAAATCGATGTTTAAAGCATGACTCAGTTCTGACTTGAAAAGGGTCAAAGAACGTTAAGTATCTTTTATTCCGTATAAATATCTATTTATGTATCAGTTCTAAATTATTGAAAATTTAAATTTATACGAAGGAAATTTCTGCGTATTAGGAAATTTGTTGACAAGATGACTGATTTGAGGACCAATATCGCGACATTAGTCATTTGTAAACATTTTTTCCGCGCGAGCCTGCTTGAACGAGGAGTGGCTATATATCACTTATAAGTTCAAGCCAAGCTCTCATTTCCCAAAATAGATCCTTTATATCAGTCCTAAAGAACAATTTTAAGCTTCCTTTCAAGTAATTTTTCATTCTCGCGGAAAAGAATAGTTTTTACAACTCACGACATACGAGGTACGACTTTTTGCTCGAGGCTAGAAATCCAGCCAAGATATATATACATACTAGTTATATTCATAGTAATCAGACTATATATATTGGTCCTCTGGTATTATCTAAAGAGTCACTATATACATAAATACGTAGTATTTCTAAAGCACCGAACATATATCAACGATTGAAAAATTTTGATTGAACATAGTAACGACAATATCAAAAGTAATTCGACAATTAGCAAAGTAAAGAACATTCTAGTCATTACCTAATATAAAGTAATTCTATAAAGGATTTATCTAAGAATACAAAGCTATAAAAATAATCGCTAGCTTTGGTGAGATCAATGAAAGGAATTTTCGTTTACGGTGAATAGTAGTTTAGATTTTCAAGTTTTGAAAATATAGCGTTGGATGATGTCGGACCCTTTGACCACCGACTATAATCTTCAGTAACGATAGAACTAGCCGGAGAATGTTTTAGCTCAGTCTACTAAAATTTATTTCAGGAATAATTATGAACTTCATTGAATTAAAGAAGGTATAATTTGGTTTTTGGGATTTTATTCGCAACAAAACTTGGATTGAAACGATCGTTTTATTTCAATTGAAGAATTTTATGAATAAAAGTTCAACTACAAAAAGCAAATACACTTCAGGCTAAAGGAGCTCAGTAATAATTGGCTCGCTAAGCCACATTCTCATCAATACCTGTAGTCCACTATAGGCAATGTTTAAATAACTAAAACCCACATTTTACTAAATATAGTGTGCTGCATTGAGAAAGCTCAGTTTTAGAGTACTAAAAATTGCTGGCCAAGAAAATCAACTATTTCAGTCAAGGGGGGAATATTAATGAATGAGCTCAAGTCACGTAACGTTAACGGGTGTTAGTACCCAATTCTATACTGATGCATTTCGTAGACAACCACGTTTCATTTGGGGAATATGTGTGTGTGTATATATATAGTAGTGTAATAGAGAAGAAGGAAGCCAACAACAAAGCCACTAGCGAGTAGGATCAGTAAAACTGATACACCATGTCCATGTCGAAAAATCATATTACTGAACATATATATATATATATATATATATGTTTGCATGTTACCAATTGAATGTAATAATTATTATATTTTCAAAACTACTTTTTGTATAGGGACTACTTTACACTCTACTGACTCATTAATCCGGGCAACACGTGATTCCCAACAACGGTAGAAAAAGTGATTTTTGTTCGTCAAAGGTTTACAGAACAATTAGGTATAGGTGGGTGAATGACCCGTGCGTACTTCAAATGCACTTGAATGAGTTTCTTAGGAGTGGGAGTTTACAACCATGCGCTACATTACGACATATCAAAATGGGAAAAAATACTCTCGGTTAATTCGTGTACTTAGAGACGGTTGATTTAATGTGATAAGGGGGGCATGAAGATTTCAAGGGGGTCCCCTTAAATCTCTGAAAGATATAGAGGGGAGCCTTTTTTATTTTAGGCATGGCTAATTGAAATTTTTACACATTGGGAGGCCTCAAAATTTGGCAAGTTCAGAAACTGGGGGGGGGGGGCTCTGAAAAGGCATATTTTAAAATTGAAAATCTTCATCCCCACTTCTCATTAAAATGAAGTTTAACTTATATATTCAATCATAACGCTTGGATAGTTACGCTTCTTTAAACACATTGAGACTCGCAAATATCTTTAAAATATTTGTTGTATTTTGAAAAGTGTCGTAAGGATATTAGAATCATATTCAGTTTGAACACGGTGCGTTTCTTCTGCGAATAATTGCACGTGTTATTTGTTTTATATTTAATCATAACACTTGCATGGATGGCAATTCTACCATGGATGCACAGGCAGCCCAATCTCTCTATTTGGCTGTTATGTTTATATCGTAGCATACGCAGACTAGAACACTACAACTCCTCAATTTCTATTTCAATGGTTAGAAAATAATACGCAATAAACTTAACTAATCATTTCGTATATGGTTGTCTGTGGTTATTTAAATAATTAAGGCCTTAATTCGGCTTATAAATTCGTGTTTTTTCATCGACATCACCTCCTCTCCTCCCCTCCTAAAAAATGAGGAGGGGAGGGGAGGGGTTGTCGAGGAAGAAACACGAATTACTACTAATAATTATTTTATCATTTTTTATTTTTAAATTTTTATGAGCTCACAAAAGATATTGTATTAGAAGCTACACTAATAATAATAATAATAATAACAATAATAATAATAATAATAATAACAATAATAACAATAACAATAATAACAGCAATAATAAAATGGGAATTTGCAGTGTCACATCCACATAGTGGCTCTTCGTCCACTTAAATCCAGTTGGAATTTAGAAATGTTGATTTTTACGGAGGAAGGAAAACCGAAGAACCTGGAGAAAAACCCTCGAAGCAAGAGAAGAGAACCAACAAACAACTCTACTCACATATGACGCCGAGCCGGAATCGAACCCGGGTCACTGAGAGGCGAGCGCTCTCACCGCTACGCCACCCATGCTTCCCATAATAAGCCGAATTAAGGCCGTAATTATTTAAATAACCACAGAGAACCAAGGGCGGATCCAGGGAGAGGCAAAGGGGAGCTGTAGCTCCCCTCTGCTTCAAGGAAAAACAACAACAACAACGTTAACAATACGAATAAATATTATAATTAAATACTCAACATGTACAATGTAAATATACTGACGAGAGAACTGTGCACTGTCATGCTTCTTGAAGTGGAATAGACAACAATTTTAAACAATTGTAAATGGTGTCATAAGTAAATTTTGGTCAAGCCCCCCCCGTATATTTTTGGCTGGATCCACCCTTGAGAACCGTATAACGAAATGATTATTTAAGTTTATTGCGTATTATTTTCTATATGCTACGATATAAACATAACAGCCAAATAGAGATTGGGCTGCCTGTGATGGTTGCATAAAGACCTGGTAAATACAAGGACCGCGGAGCGAATTTTGGATTGGGGAGCTAATTAGATTAGGGTAGCTGGCTTATTGGATTGTGGGCTAATTAGATCAGGGTATCTGGCTTATTGGATTGGAGGGGCTAATTAGATCAGGGTATCTGGCTTATTGGTTTGGGTGACTGGCTTATTGGTTTGGGGGGCTAAAATTTGAGAAAGCGCTAATTACAAATAAGAAATTCAAAATGGCGTAAATTATTGGGGAGCTATGATCCCCCACCCCCCACCACCCGCGGTCCCTGAAATATCTTTAATGTGTTTCTTACATTTTGAGAAGTGCTTTAAAGATGAACATTTTATTGTAACACTTTAAAGCCTTTTGAAAAAAGTATTTAGCTGAATTTTGTTTTCACTGCGTTGAAAGCATAAGCACAGGCCTTATTACACACGATTTTCAAGTGAAAACATTTTTTATGCTGCTTTTGCTTATTAAGTAGCTAACGTAAGTGGAAATCAGCGCTGACAATCAAGCACGAAAACGGGAACTTTCGAAATTTTCATATTGTCTTTTAGTGGTATTAAATTACACGACTTGTTTCATACGGTTCGCCTATGATGGAATCGTTCTGAAATTTGCAAGAATACTTTTTCCCATCTAGTCGAGCTTTATCAGAGTGGCGCGACAATTTGTGAATTTTTTTAACGAAAAATAGTAGTTTTAAAATCTACATTGCTGTCGTTGCAGTGTCGCAACGCGAGACAATCATGCAGAACTAGGATCCCATCGACTTGAAAGCCAGATCGAAAATTTCAATTTTGAATGTTGAATTTTGATTTGTCAGACAAATGTTTACAATCAAACTCGTCATATCGTTATTAGTAAAACTGCAGAGGTTTGTAGCGATTGCTGTGTATAAATTTCTTAGTTAAAAAAAAAAAAAAAAAAAAAAAAAAAAAGAAGAAAAGAAAAAAAGAAAGCCACCAGGCAACCCACAACCTGTCTAGCGAAGCTTCAGAGTTTTACTAATAACGATATGGAAAATTTGAATTTAAAGTCCTTTTCTTGATAAAAAGAATATTTCAAAATGTCATGCAAGCTTCACAAAGGTCTATTGTTCGAGAACGGAGACGAAAAAGGAGGACAAAATATGAGGGGGTAGAAACTAGGCAAGATCACTCGGCAGATGCTGTTTGATAGCAGATCAGGACGCTCCATGGCCACTGAAGAGTCGTGACTTGGTCTCACAAAAAAACCCGCTGGTAAATAATGTAGAAACAGTTAATAATTTTGATATTTACTAGATCGTTCAAAAACGGTTCAAAACGACACGCAAAGTTGAGGCTAACACCACCCAGCAGGAAGTCTCAGTCTTTTTTGATGACGCATTACTGAAAGCGTCTTTGATTAAAGAAAAGGATCTCATGCAACTACTGTTTATATCATGATTGTAGCGAAGAGGAGAGGAGAAGAGAAGAGAAGAGAAGAGAAGAGAAGAGAAGAGAAGAGAAGAGAAGAGAAGAGAAGAGAAGAGAAGAGAAGAGAAAGTACTGGAGCCTACAATTCAAACCGAATTTAGTACATTTAGGTTACGGGCTTAAGCTTACGTGATATCTCTTTAAGCCGCTCGGAATTTATTCGATGGGTTTCTTAGCAACACAGTTAGGCTTGATGACAATCAGGTACAGTTTTTCAATGACGAGAAAAGTATTTTATCACTCACAAATTTGAACCTATTAGTTAAGGTTTACCAATCACATTGTTGTGTTTGAAACTTATCTGGGCATCACAGATTAAATATCATTTCCCTATCGGACCTGATCCTTTGCGGAAACAAGCACTCAGCTGATGGTATGCAAAGCAAAACAAGCTTCCCGATGCCTGAGAAATAAGAGAGGTCGACTTGTAGAAAGTATATCTAGGCAAAACACAAAGTATATTATTTTTGGTTTCCAGGTTAAAAGTTGAAGAATAATTTCATAAGACACCATCAAATTCCATTTGTCCAAAATCAAGCGAAAGTGAGAAAATGCATAAATAGTACTTGAGCACTAATGTTGCGATCAATTATAAAACGAATTTCTTGGTTCTCTATAATATTACTAAGCAATCAGATCCCAGCAATGTCAATGATATAATTCAATATGCGAAGTAAATCAGTACTCGCTATTTTTCAGTTATATAAGCTTAGTGATGTGATATAAATACTATTAAAAACAAAAATGTTTGTGAAAGTGACTTAAAGGATCAATGAACAGCGTTAAAAATATATTGATTTTTTAGTTTAACACAAGTACTGGATCTGGATATTGCATATATTCATGATATTATTGATTAAAGAATAATACAATTTACCTTTAAGATGACTCTTGTTAGTGACTACTGAAGTTGTTTCGTCCACGAGTATGTAAACTATATAAATGAAATTGTTGAATATCACATACCTCTTTTGTGCCGCAAAAAGTTGAATAAATTTTAATTCGTCTTTTGCGTAACCCGTAGAAACTACCGGCAACCGAATACAAAAACTATTTTTTCTGTATTAAAATTTTGTTCGTTGAATTTTTCGATTCTTGCCCATTGAAAAGGTATGTTTTAAGAGTTTAAACCGAGATCACTAAAACCTTTCGTGTTTTAAGGCGGGAAAGCTGGATGATAAAATAGATATGATTAAAGATAATGAGGAAAGTAAAAGCTGTTATAAACGTAAATCCACTGTTCTTGAATTAATAAATAACATAAAATAGCTGAATTTAATCCTAAAATGTAAAAACATTTCATCAGGCACATTTCCCGCCATTTTACACGCTACGACGCGCTCGTACCGGAAGTAGTAAAGTAATTGAGTTTGATATCTTGTTATCAACGATATCCTGAAGTGACTCTCTTAACTACCATTATCGTCGAAGTGCGACCCTCGAAGTTTGATGTCTCGTTTGCAAACTGGCGTTTCGACGGCCGTCAATCAAATAACTTTTTTAGGAAAGTGGCACTTACGTCTAATTTAACGTAGATTTCTTTTACCTTATAGCCTTTTAAAGTAAATCTTATAACCCTCAATTGCAAATTTTAGTCATAAATAGGATAAATATTTTTCTAGTCCAATAAATTTGTTTCCAGTATTTTGATTGACGGCCGTCAAAATGCTAGATGGCAAACAAGAAATCCGTCGAGGGTTGAGGCGGCACTTCATAGATAATGGTAGTAAAGAAAGCGATAAAGACCTTTTTTAAAACTGATAACAGAAGTCGTTAAAAGTAAGTATAATCTCTTTAATAATTCAGAGAAATTACTTTTCTGCCGTCTAAAATTTCACTAGATGATTTACCCAGTTTGTGAGTTTTGTAAGTAAACTTAGAAGCGCCGTAACAATCGAGATAACGGTCAAGAATACAAAGCCATTTAATTTGAAACTTAACAATTCGCCAATGGCACGAATATGATTAGACCAATGTTGATCGTTGTAGTAATCGATGGACGACGTGAAAACATAGATTTAGGCGATGATTACAGAGTACTATACTATAACATTTTCCGATCGGGATTCACTTAACTTACTAGCTGAAAATTTATTACTTAGCCAGTTTTATTTTCAAACAACTACAGTAAACTGCTTTATGGCGTCAGCCCGACTGATAAAAAGTAAAAAAAATTGACAAGACCTGAAAAATAATTTCGGCCTAAAACTAAGTTGAAATATTTCAGTCCCTCGTATAAGCCCCGGCGGAAACGGTCCTTTCTACGCAACTAATAAGCGAAAGCCACAAAGTTTTGCCAAACCTCGGCAAGCAAACGAAAGGAATCATAACATAACTTTTTGTCAAATAAATAAAAAAATATAACTAAAAGTGGTACAAAATTTAATTTTTTGATTTGGATTTTTTAGGATTCCGACATTTTTTCTTAAATTGAATAGTATTTTTAGTCTGATACATGAAGCCGTATCACATGGCTGCACTTGAGGACAATAATATTGGGTTTGTTCCGTCAGCAGTTTTTGTTTTCTAAAAATACATAGCAGATTGAGAAATAATACTGGATACTTAAGGGAATGATAAAGTTGAAAATAGAAAAACAAAGTAGCGAAAAAACATGAAACAGACTCACGACTATGTCGAGTCTTTTCCAAGATGTATCCCCCAGAGCAATATAATTATTGTTTCGGCTAATTTCTAGCTAAAACTTCAAAGAAACCGGCCTTTCAATGTTAGTGGAATCAATGCCATGGAAACAAAGTTAAATTCTATCTTATTTGCAAGATACCTTTTAAAAGTGAAACGAAAAAAAAAAAAAAAAAAAAAGAGTTTTTGTGAAATTAAAACAGAATTTAATCCGAACCCATCGAATTATAATAGCGACGAAGCTCAAGCAGCATATGAAAAATATTATTGTTTATCATATATTTACTTCGATATCTAGACACTACTATTATGAAAAAAGGTAATTTTATTACAAGACGAAAAGGGTT
>JANTNT010055666.1:0-12077 GCA_024752375.1 Entacmaea quadricolor | reverse complement strand
ATCTGCTTTCGAATTCTCCCAAACATACCTCTGTGTTTCATTAGCGTGTCAAAACACGGAAGGCGTGTTTCATTTCTCAATCGGTTTAGTTTGTCAGTTTCATGTACATGGGGTGGATGGGGGCTTTTCCAGGGTGTACTCCACTATTGGACAGCAAATGAGATGTACTTCCGTTACACCAATTTAAATATTCAACTTCCGTCTGATTGCAATCCCTATCTGCATAACAGGGGCAAATCAAGGGGGTGTCCTGCAGTATGCTGGACATCCCATGTACCTCAATTACTCTTATATGCTTTTTAAGAAGGATTTATGATGTCATAAGATCGCAATACTCATTTCTTCTTTTGGGACATTCCCTTAACAAATCCCTGCATCTGGGACAAATTACTGCATCTGCCACTGTGTGGTCTACAGATGTCATTAGCGTAGTTGCATTTATGGTGTTAACTTACACATCACTCATGAGAGTATACTTCTGGTCGAACAATGCCTCTAGGGACAGCCACATTAAGGGAAGCCGCCCCTGAAAACGATAAAAAATTGATTAAAAAACAGTAAAGAAAGAAAGAAGAAGAGGGGGAGAGGGGAAAGAAAGACAGAGAGAAGGAAAGAAAGAAAGCGAGAAAGGAAGATAGAATATATAGAAAAGAAAAATGGAAAGAGATTTTTTTAAAATTCAACTTAATATCCTGGTACTTTATAAGGAGTTAAGGAATTGAGTTGAAAAAGAAGATTCTCCGTGTAAGGACCCGCCTCATATCTCCCTTATGAAATGTTGGTTGTCAGGACATTAATCTACTCACGTTTGTCGTTTTTCTGTAGTAATCTGTCTCGTGTAGGCTCCGTGATAATCCAAAATCAGCTATTTTTATGACATAATCTTCGGCAACAAGAACGTTGCGCGCTGCGAGATCTCTGTGAATGCACTGTCAAAAATAGAACAGATTTTCTATGACTGAAAAACTCATGTCGCGAGGGCAGGACAGCACGGTTTACAGAACCTTCACCTCACTTCCCTTCACTACATTTTTTTGTGCGACCTATGTAGAGAAAGATCAATTGAAGCTATGGTTGAAAAATGAAACGTGAAGTTGTTACTATTTGGTGTTGTCTTCAACTGCGGCTAAACGAGTGGTTTTTGCTTGCACAGATAAGGCAACTTTTTGAAATTTGTCGAGTCACGGTGAAAATCGCACGTGAAGGTCGCGCGAGATTAAATGAGTTGAATTTTTTTTTTAAAAAAAAGGTCGGTAACTACTTCATGTATCCTTGTTTTATTGTCCTGACTTTGTTCCTCTGTTTCTTTTCAAAAGAAACAAATTCAGGACAATAGAATGAGGCATACATGAGTAGTTACCTAAAAGTCTTTATCGCCAGAATTTGTCGCCTTCTTTGTTGCTGTTGTAGCCACCATTGTGAATTTCAAAAACTTGAGTCACCTGTGCATTAAAAAAATCGCTGTGGCTTTCCTGTGCCAAGTCCATTACCCAGCATTTTGATTGGATAAGCAGTGATTTTGTGCTATGTGATTGGTTGGATTGATGTCGTCATTAACGTGCCGAGACCGTGCTTTTCATAGTCATATCAAATAATGACCACTCGCAACGAACTTTTTAGATAACCCGAACGAGCTGGAATACATGTAGAGAGGAAATTGATGCATCAGTAAGATAAGGACAAAAGCATGCCACGATTGAGTCTAGAGGGTAAAAGGAGTTTGTTAACAGTTTACTACGGAGTAATCCCTCACATTGAACAGTTTTCGTAAGTTGGAAATGTACAGTACCGTGACTCTTTAATGGCTTCCTCTCTAAACCAATCAGAAACCGAGAAAACAGACAACATCCAATCACAATGCTTGAATAAGAAAGCCATTTCAGAGTCGCAGTTCCAAACGTTTTCCACTTATGAGAAAATTGCCATAACATGCATAGAAGTTAAAGCACGCTGATTTATTTGGGTTACCTTTTTTGACGCAAGATATTCCATTCCTTTTGCAGACTGATAGGCGAAGGAGATCAAGTCACCAATGGTTAAGAGTGTTTCATCTTGCTTCTGCGAGTTATTGTTGTAATGTGTATCACTGGATGGACTTCTGTGCTTGCGCAAGAAATCTCTGAGGTTCCCATGAACAGCATGCTCCACAATAAGTAAAATTGGCCCTGTTGAAGGTCAGTACCGAAAATTATAGCACGATTCAATTGCATTGATGTAAAATCAATTACAATCTGAGGTTAATTTAAGTTTATTTCCGATTAGCTGTTTCATAATGATGTTTAAGTGGTGTATGTGATGGTCAGTAGTGTATCAAATGAAATGGTTAATAGTGTTATGTGATGATCAATAGTGTAATCGATGGCAGTAGTTCATTGAGTGGTCAATAGTGTCTGCGATGGTATATAGTTTAGTCAATGGTCAACAGTGTATTCGATGGTCAACAGTGTATTCGATGGTCAACAGTGTATTCGATGGTCAACAGTGTATTTGATGGTCAATAGTGTATTCGATGGTCAAAAGTGTATTCGATGGTCAATGTTTCCAATAGTTCGATGGTCAATGTTTCCAATAGTCAACAGTGTATTCGATGGTCAATAATGTATTCGATGGTCAATAGTGTATTCGATGGTCAATAGTGTATTCGATGGTCAATAGTTTATTCGATAGTCAGTAGTGTATTTAGCAACATAATCAATGCGCTCAAGTAATTCATTTTATAGACATTCTTATTACAATCAAATCACAGCTAGCTTACATAATTCCATCTTTTATTTTTAAAATAGCCAGGAAGGATGCTCAATAATATATTGCTCTTTTTCCACATTCAATTCAAAACTTTGGTAAGTGATTTCTGACAAATATAGTGACTGACCCACCTTCAGACGTGCATGTCCCGATCATATTGATAATGTTTTTGTGATTGCCAATGTTTTTCATGGTTTCAATCTCAGTAATAAAGTCGACAATTTCTTGATTGTTTGCGGTATCTGAGGAATTAGAAATTAGAAATTCTTTTTCAACAAGTGCAATTTTTCGTGGAATTATCAATTCGGACAAGTAATTTTTCTTGCATCATATAGCCTGTTGAGTGCTTTCTGAATTCAAAGTCCTTTTTACACAGAAAAGCAATGTCGGACTTGCGTTGGGTCACTACACTGTTGTTTTAAAGGAAATTTACTCCAAAATTGGAGTTTAAAAAAGGTACGAGATATCTCCTTTTTTTAACTCCTAGAAGAGTTAAACTTACTCCTATGATAGAGTAAATTTAACGTTCTTTCGAGTTACTCCACTTGGTAGAGTCAGTTTAGCTCTGTTGGCGGAGTTAAATCAACTCCTTAAAATTTTGAATCTACACTTATCATGCACGACCATCACTGGCCAATTCAGCATTTGCAACACTTGCGTTACGTCACTCAGGCCTAGGGTTAAACGTCGAACTTTACATTTTTAAACCTTTGTTTCAATTTGGTACAGCTCATGAAAAGTTCCTTCTGTTGAAATTTATTGAGATTTACTTGCATATTTTCATCTCCGAAACTCGTGTTTTGACTTCTTGGCCCTTCAATTTTTACACGCGCGCAATCCTGAGGAAACGGTGTATATTCTGAAAAACTTGAAACTAGCGAGTAGACTAGTAAGGACTGCGTCGGTGTGTTCTAAATAGTATATACCTTTGAGGGTCTTTACTGCAACATCATACTGTGAAGGTTTTCCAGGAAGACCATAGGCTGTCGCCTTCATAACCTTTCCAAATGCTCCTTGGCCTATTATTTCTTGTAACACTATATGTTCTCGCGGTATCTCCCAGGATTCCTCCGCTTCCACTTCGAAAACGTCTCCTAGTAAAGAAGATAATTTATTATGCATCAGTCAATGCGAAACATCAACATGTCCCTTCCCGGACAACCCCCGGACATTTGAATTTTTCGATAACTATTTTCTAAACTTCAGTTGAGCAGTTTTTATGACTGTGAAAAACTCACGGCACGGTCACTGTCCGGGCACGCATTCCTCCAGTCGTTTAAACCCAAACATTACAGCGTCATTTACGTTATCACGGCACTGTTGACACTGGCTGGCGCAAAATCTTCGCATAATTAAAAAGTTGGTATTCGCGGCACGGTACGTTTAAGACTTTTTTTTTCACAGTCATACGAAATCTGCTCTAAGAATAGCATTTGGCAATAGCCATGAACCGCCAAACGCTTCGGTCTGATTTGATTACCTTCTTCGTCTCCCAGTTCTGATATGTAAGTCAGCTGGCCAGAATTTGGTAAGCGGGTACTGCTATGACGACGATTTTTTATCAACGGGAGCGTAGAGCTGGTCGAGCTTTGTTGGCTTAAAATAGAGGCCGTTGAACTCAATTTTCGATTGACATCACTTCCACTGAATGAATTACCCTTTGAGGGATCTACGATTTCCAGGAATTGGGAACCGGAATACACTGGGTCCGACGAAAATGTCGTTTTAAAGATCCTTTTACGTAAAATGTATATTATTCCGAGTAGAACAAGGATAACGAGTAGGGACCCGACCACAAATAAAGCTATTGTTTTGCTTTTGTTGTTTTGGTTTTGGTTTTGGTTTTGGTTTTGAGAAGCGTTGAGTGTTGGCTGGACAGACTTGGTAGTTCGTTTTTTCCCATCGGTGACAGGTCTTTGAATAGCTACAACTGGTTTTTCATCTAGAGAATAGAAAGTGAATAAAAAGGAAATAAGTGTAGAATGGGACATAATCAAATGGCTGTGTTTTCAATATTACTGAGGCAAAGGAATGCAGAATTTCGAGTCCGTAACGCATTTGGGTTTTGGTATGACGGATCAATACAGGTCATCACGTGATGGCAGCGTGATCAATAGAGGTCATCACTTGATGACAGCGTGATCAATACAGGTCATCACGTGATGGCAGCGTGATCAATAGAGGTCATCACGTGATGGCAGCGTAATGAATACAGGTCATCACGTGATTGCAGCGTGATCAAAAGAGGTCATCACGTGATGGCAGCGTGATCAATAGAGGTCATCACGTGATAGCAGCGTGATCAATAGAGGTCATCACGTGATGGCAGCGTGATCAATAGAGGTCATCTCGTGATGGCAGCGTGATCAATAGAGGTCATCTCGTGATGGCAGCGTGATCAATAGAAGTCATCACTTGATGACAGCGTTATCAATAGAGTTCATCACTTGATGGCAGCGTGATCAATACAGGTCATCACGTGATGGCAGCGTGATCAATAGAGGTCATCACGTGATGGCAGCGTAATGAATACAGGTCATCACGTGATTGCAGCGTGATCAAAAGAGGTCATCACGTGATGGCAGCGTGATCAATAGAGGTCATCACGTGATAGCAGCGTGATCAATACAGGTCATCACGTGATGGCAGCGTGATCAATAGAGGTCATCTCGTGATGGCAGCGTGATCAATAGAGGTCATCACTTGATGGCAGCGTGATCAATAGAGGTCATCACGTGATGGCAGCGTAATGAATACAGGTCATCACGTGATGGCAGCGTGATCAATAGAGGTCATCACGTGATGGCAGCGTGATCAATAGAGGTCATCACGTGATGGCAGCGTGATCAATAGTGGTCATCATCGTGATCAGTAGTGGAAAACTTCTCTATCTTATTTCCAGTAGTAATCCTTATATGGCTGGTTTTTAACTGTTCACTTAGCTTAGATCGGCCGCAAAGTTCCATAACTTTTACCATTTATTTTAATACTTGAATAACAGTTGCACTCGTCTCTTACCGCTTTGACCCGGGTTCAATTCCCGGGTTCATTTTCCGGGTTCGATTTCCCGGGTTCGATACCCGGATTCGATTCTCGGGTTCGATTCCTCGGCGTCGTATGTGAGTGGAGTTATTTGTTGGTTCTCTTCCTTACTTCGAGGGTTTTCTCCGGGTTCTCCGGTTTTCCTCCCTCCGTGAAAATCAACATTTTAAATTCTATCAGAAATCAAGGGCCACAAGTTTTTTCACTTTTTGTTATATTTATAGTTTCACATCAAATATCCCAACAAAAATTACCCCAGCTAGCTACCTTCTTGTTTTGGAGGTTTGAGTTCAATGCTTTTATAATCCCTTCCATACTTGGTACAAACAATGCAAGTATACATCCCATAATCTGAAGGAGTCAAATTCTTGATCGTTAGCCACTGCGCGTGGTAGTCTTTATCGTAATGTCCGATTTTGATAAAGTACTTATGACCATCTTCGTCAATGTGATCAAACTGACCATAATCGATATCGAGTTGGCCTTTCGTTTGGTTTGATTTTATCCAGATAAATTCCGGTACGAGCACTAATGCGTTGGTGGGGTTGTAGTCTACACATTGAAAACTCGCTGTCTGGCCGCTTGTCTTGCTTGTAATGAGTGTTACGTTTGTATGAGGAGAAAAGTCCGTTCTTTTGCCTGTTAAAGAAAACAACAAAAAACATCTGTAATGAGCCAGGTTTGATGAGACCTTGTCAGTGACATATACATTTACCGTATTTTATCAAGTTCTGCGTTTTGGAACTAATTTTTCGTGGTCGCTCAGGTGAATTGGGCAGGTGCGGAACTGGACTGAGGTGGTGAAGGGCCATTTCCAGCCTTTTATGAACTTACTATGGTATTTGCACGCGCGTGCTTGCCATATAAGTCAACCTTACTTTGATAATGTTTCAATAAAAACGCAGAATAAACGACACCGCGTTTTTATTCTGCTCCTGCACGAAAAATGAAAGGCAAACTCGGACAATTAAAAGTAAGCGCCACGATTTCTACCGCATGATTTCTGGCTAAGCATTTCTAATTTTCCCTTGGTTCATAGATGTTATGCAATTTTGTTTTCTTCTGTGTAAAAAAAGAACGAAAGAAAGAATTCCATCGACCATCGTTAGACATTTCCCGAATTCGCTTTTGTGACCACGAAACATTGGTTTCAAGACAAGGTTGGCCATGATGATGATGATGATGATGATGAAAAGGCAAATGTGTGCCATTAAAGTGAATTCTGGAAGATAATCAAATAGATTTAAGATTGGAACCGGCAAAGCTTCTAATATTTTTATAATATTATAAAAGGACCCGCGTCCTTAGATTCGTAAGAAATAACGCGACAGTTTCTTATTTTAAGTTCTTAAAATGTAATGCAGTAAGGAGAATCACCACTCGCCGCAACAGAACCGTAACGTAAATTACCGTTGCTTCCGATGAAGTGTGACTTTTTAAACTTCGAGGTCTGCCGGCATTTGTAAATCGCTTTAAAGTGCTGTTATTCGTGCAACTTTAAGCGCAACATTGTTGCTTCACTAGTTGCAGAGCGAATGTTGCTCGTATTACCGGTTCGCGTTTCTTTGTTGTCAACTGAGATTAGAGAATGCTTCTACTTCGTGCAACATAGGAACTCTACTGCGCATGTAGTGGTAATACGAGCGACATTCGTTCTGCGACTTGCAACGCAACATTGTTGCGCAATCGACAAGTTTCAGGAATCAGTTGTCTGTATCGCCGTACCTTTAGATGGACGTCGATCACTTGCAAAGCAAGAAAACTTACACGTGCGACAAAAATCAACTGGTTGACATCCATCTATAGCAACTTACAAATCGCAGACCAACTAACTAGGGAGTCGCGCTCTGTCGAAAACAACGGTGACCCGACAAAGTTTACAGTATTCAGAATGTTTCTTAACTTTATCTAAAGGATAAATATAAAAAAGCTTTAAATAAGAGTCAGAAGTTGATAGTCTTGTATAGCAGTTCGTGCATCTGGATTTCCGCGAAAAAAATGAATAAAGGAAAACTATACAAAGTAGGATACGTTGACTTGGAACTTACGCGCAGTACTTGTTTAACTGTAGTATATGATGGAGTTATTTCTGGTTCACAGAGTTGCACTTCTATTGATGCTTTTCTTATTTGCCGATCCTCTTTTCCTCTCAAAGACAAGCTCCATCTATCTTTCCTCCGCCCTCCCAACAATCTAAGAACAATCAACTTTTCTGAAAGATTTTTACGATTTTTAATGATTTTTCGGTGTCCTTTAATATCAGAAAACGAGAGAGAAAAAAAAGGAGTTATTCCATTAGAATACACTAAAAGGATTCTTTGAGACAAGATAAGTGAATAACGTCTAGGAATAGAGCAGCGGTTTTCGTATGGTGGCATGAGAAACGTACGGTACCGTGACTCTTAAATGGCTTCCGTAGTCATGCACTCTGTGATTGGATTGTGTCTGTTTTGTCGCTTTTTAATTGGTTCAGATAGTAAGCATTCAAGAGTAGCTTACATCCTTTCTGTTTCAGACCGGAAGACCCAGTTGATTATGGAAAGTTGGCGACTGTAGGAAAAGGGTGCCGGGGGGTGGGATTCCACCTTTCCCTAAGAAGCAATTTAATTTCTAATAAATTTGTGAATTTACGGTAACTCGCGTAAATAGTTAAAACGACATTTCGGCTTCTCTGCTCAGGTGGAAGTCTTCCTCTCGTTCTTCGAATTTGAAATTTAAAAAAGAAAAAAAGAAAAAAGAAAAAACAAAAAAAAAAAAAAAAAAAAGAAGAAAAAGAAAGAAAAAAAAAATATAAATCAGGAGAGCATACCCTGTGCTTATGATCTCCTGATTAAAATATAAAAAAATAAATTAAATAAAGTTCTATTTATATTACCGAATACAAAATGCTGTAATGGTAATTTATTTATAACTAGTTCAAGTGTTTACCCAGCTGCTGATTGTTGCGATTCGGAGTGTAATCATCACCCAATCACGTCGCCTTTAGATATCGCTAAAATATTGATGTGGATTTATACCCGACCCGAACTACGTCGATATCGATTCGTATGTAACTCGAACTATATCGATATGGGTTCGTAAGAAAATCGAACTATTTCGACATGGATTGGTGCGCAACTCGAACTATATTGATATGGATTGGTGCGCAACTCGAACTATATCGATATGGATTGGTGCGCAACTCGAACTATATCGATATGGATTGGTGCGCAACTCGTACTATATCGATATGGATTCGTACGCAACTCGAATTACAATATTTTAATTTCGTATGTGACTCGAACTTTTTTGCACGGATCATGATATTGTTAGGCTTCTTTTCGCTAAAGATCCAGAATTAAAGCTCCTTGAATTTTGCATCCATTTCGTTCGTCGGTTTGTCGAGACGATTCACCAAAACGTCAAACTTTACAACGCAACGTAATAAGTTTTCTAGATGTCGAGTTTTTTTTAATACAATTAAGGACTTCATTTATCTCCGATTCCTTTTTTTGTTGGAATCTTATGAATTAACGCGTGTTAAGCGTTTTAAAAGGGCGAAGAAAAGAGGCGTCTGGAAGAAAACTAAATTGAAAAGAGAGCACTTAAGGCGGTGTAAGGCGGCTAATAAAGTCTTGGCTTTAGTTGAAATCTTGGCCAATCATGTCTTGAATGGTTTCGATGATAAGTATTTTAAGAGTTTAGTGGTCAAAAGAAAAAGAAAAACTTGAAGTTAATTGAGGTTTTCTAAAATTGAAAGTGCATTTTAGTGACTGAAGTTCGGTTAACTAGTAAAGGAATTTTCTCCCCCCCCTTTATATCCTTTTCCTTTTTTCTACTCCCCCCTTTTTCCTGACTATTTTTGTCGTATACAGCTATCCTTAAGGCCGTATCCACCGGTACGGTTAGTCTAGTTTCAATCGATCCACTTTTTGTTTAAAGCTTTACATTTCACAAAATTTCTAGGAGAAGGAGATTTCTCCGAATTTCCCAACTGGAACACCTCCCGAGTATAGTGAACGGACCACTTCCGATCCCGAGCGACGACCGAACCTTTTCCCGAGTGGGTACGGCCCTGATCCTATTAAGGCGTAACGTTGTTATAGATACATTTTATATTAATGTATCTTATCAAGCCTTCTATGTAAAGAAAAAATAGACCAGTTTTTGCATGAGTCTGAAACAAACGGTACTGTTACTATTAAATGAACCAATCGGAAAGCGAGGAAACAGACACCATCCAATCACAATGCTTAAATACGGAAGCCTTTTAAGAGTCATGGTACCTTACTTTTCCCACTTCAAACATTTCAAACTGCTCCAATGTTGAAGAGACTAACATTTGGTCTAACATGGAAAAACTTTGCGCCCAGAATGGATTGGTTTTTCGAAGAGGGAGTCTTGAACAGATCTTGAAATATCTGAAGAGAAACAGCTTTTCTAGACAGCCTTTGTCTCAAGAATAAAAACTAGTCTAGAAGAGAGAATGAGAGAGGGAGAGAGAGAAAAGAAAACAATACCGAGTCGATTGCTTTTGCAATGTAGAAAGGAATAGAAGAAAAAATATCGTAAATTGACTTTAAAATGAGTTGTTAGTTTATTGAAATAGTTAAGGATGGCAATCATGCGAATAGCGATTGTAATTCGGATCAAAAATAACACACACAAATCTAAACTATAAACACAAAAATATTGTCTCTAAGCTTGTTTTAAATAGTTACAATGTAAGAATCACCAAGAGATCATGTAAATACTTTAATCGAAATATCAATGATAAAAGTCCAATTTATCCCAGGTTTATAATGAATCACCCGTAGAGCGGAAAATTTATCGATTAAAAACTGGTAACGGATGGGATCAATTTTATCCAACCCTGAAACAACCACAAGGCTGATCAAAGTCAGGGCACGGCTAACTTACATATCAAAGTTGAATTCAGCATGTTGATTACCACTTGAAATGTCTCAAAATATTTCAAATTTTGATTACTTTTCCGGCTACTCCAGCGATAAAACTAAAATCTTGATTATTCTTGACGCGAGACTCTAGAAGTGTTTACTACTGGTGATTTATGAAGAACGAATGTAATTTAAATTGTAAGGTTAAGAAGATTACTGGTCAAAAGATTTTGAGAAATAAATGAAGTACTCTGTTCGATATCACAGAATGTAATAACGATTATAGCCCGGCAGGTAACCAGGTGGAAGCCAAGGAGGTCTTATCCAAACAAGTGGATGATCATCGTATAGTTTTGTAAAACAAAAACTCTTTTTAATACTGACGGTATTTTCACCTGAAGCTAGAACTAAGGTCAATGCAAAGCAAAGCTATTCAAAAACTCGTTTGTATTGTACTATTATTTTTTATCATTCTCATTTATTCTATTATTAATTTATTCAATATTCTTTTAACTACTAGTTTCTGGTTCTAATTTATTTTTCTACTGAAACACTAAGAATTGTAGTTTGCTCGGCTTGCGTTTTAGGAAAAAAGAGAAGATCTTTCAGTCTAAAATAATCATCCCGGGGTTTACAAATTACAAACCACTGGAGTAAATTTGACTCCCTCAGAAATCTTGGGATCATCTTTAAAATGGTGTACTTGGATACTAATAGTTTCAAGAATTTCGAGTAGCAGAAAATCAATTTTCTAGACTCTAGATTGGAGTCAAAATGATTCCCAATATTTTTTTAGAGTCGTATTTGTTTTCCCTGCTTCATCTACTTCATAATGTTGTCTGCCTTAACTTTCTCCTGTAATATACAGCCTTGAGCTGTTAATTATATTTCCCATTAAGCGGGAATTCTTTGCGCTATCTGAACTACCTAATATAAGCCTCAGTAAAAAGTCTTGAATTTAAACAAAGAATCTCGTTTACTTAACTAGACCAGAATATTGGAATTGTGCTGTATAAGTGTGAAATGATCGCTGAATGTGATGTGAAAAACTTTTGTGCATGATTTTCAGTGCTCGTGCACTGGGGCCTGACTGTCTACAGGCCCTGAGCGAGACCTGCAGTTCGTAGCTTTGATCTCGTCGTCTTAATTTACATTTTCATAGTCCATTAAGTGTTTTGTTTACTTTGGTCTGTGTGAGATGTTCGGAATGAATAGGATCTTTCATAAGGATATTTGTTCAAGAATTGTATTTATTATTATTTTTATTAAACAATACCCAACTATAAGAATTTAGGTCGGAGTTAACGATATATTTGCGGTAAGAACTAGTCAATTTAGGCCCCGTCTACACGTATCCGGATACTTTTGAATCCGCAAACTTTTCTTTCCGGATACAAAAATTTATTAGCGTCC
>JANTNT010055555.1:0-12078 GCA_024752375.1 Entacmaea quadricolor | reverse complement strand
TGAAAAGTTATTGAGCTAAGAGTGTGCACTTGCAGCCTAAAAATTACCTGAAATTGTATTCCAATCAGACACAAAATTTGTGATTTCAATTTGATTCACTAGACAGATTTTCTTCTGCAAAGTTAGATAATACATTTTACTTTAAAGTAAGGGAATAAAAAAGTGGGCTCACTGTGGTTTTTAAAGAGTTATTTTCAGAGAGTGTTGTTTCCTGATGTTTACTTAAGTCATGCGTTCCTCACTTATATAAAAAGACTGCACACTCTTGTATAGAAAGTATGCACAGAAACAATGCCCACAAATGTCCTTAAAATGAATACAATTCAGTTTTACTATTTTATTATATAGAATACCTCCACCTCTACTATGGTAGCTCTAATGACATGCATTAAAGTTTTAGTTGTCTACAGTTAAATATTAAATGAATAGGTAGTTTTTTCTTGAAGGAAATTATTGATTATTGTAGTAAAAAACAAAACAGAAGTCTTCAAAGTTGTAACTTGAACAAATGTAATATTAAAAAATAAAATAAGAAATGTTGTGAGCCAGTTTGTCTTGCCTAGTGAAACCTAGAGTGAGTTCCCGTTAGAATAAAAATCTCAACCTTTAGTTGAAACTAAGTAAAATTTACAGTCCAATAATTAATTTCTTTGGCTTACTGTAGAATCAACAACTTCAATGCACAAAATATTTAATTATTGAAACCAAACCTTTTTTTTAAAGTTATTGGTACCTCAACCAACAAACTTATATATTTAATTATTGCTACCAAACCCAAGTTTTCAGAAGACATAAATCCCAAAAGAAGGACAGTCATTTGCACTCCACCACCCCTAAGAAATTCAAATATAAGAGGCTAGAAGTTGATTAATCTTGGTTACACATTTTAGTACAAAATATTGTTAAAAGCAAAAATCCTTGAGTTTACTAATCCCAACCTTTTTTTTAAATATTTTAGTCATAATATTTCTTCCATCCATTGTTTCCTATTTTCCAACTTATTTACTTTACAAATTTCATTCCTTGTGTTCATTTATCAGAACTTAGGAAGAATACTTTCTGTTAAAGCTTGAAGGGGGTGTAAACTTGATGCTTCAATGTTATTCTTCTGATGACCTGTTGATGGTTTACTGTTTGGGTCTGTTGTCTCTGACTTTACTAAAGTGTTT
Organism: Entacmaea quadricolor; assembly: GCA_024752375.1. NCBI lineage: Eukaryota > Metazoa > Cnidaria > Anthozoa > Actiniaria > Actiniidae > Entacmaea > Entacmaea quadricolor. The sequence goes on along the minus strand of JANTNT010055555.1, from coordinate 10,909 downwards.
GTTGGTATATTTTCAAATTCTGTTTTTCTTCCATTTACTGAAACTATTTCTTGTCCTTTTGCTGCAGATATTTTATCTGAGTTACTGCCACTCTGTATACTCATTCCTTTACTTAACAGTTTACTATCTGATACCACTGACTTTGGTTTGCTAATTGATGCAGTATCTAATATTTTTGTATTGGTTTTCAAATCATGGATCATCTCTTGTGATTTGTCTTCAGTGACAGCACATTGTTCTATTCCTTTAGGCATGTCTATTTTTAGTTTGGTGTTTTTTTCTCCTAAATGTGCTCTATCTCTAGTTAAGGTTAATGCAGCTTGTTTGTTGAGTTCCCTCTCAGATGAGGCTTTACAGTTATCAGTTTTTCTATCTTGTTCACATTCTTCAGATTGCAGAGCCTCTTGGTTTATTACATTAATTTCATCTTTTCTCTCATTTCCTTCCTTTTCAAATGCTGTAATCTTTTGATGCTCATAAACAATCTTTGGCTGAAATTCCCTATTATAACCAGATGGATTGCTGCTTGCTGGTTTGAGAGCAAGAGTTGACAGTAGAAATGCTGGAGGTTGTGTAATCTTTAACATTGCTTCAGTACTTTGGCACACTTGAGATGTTTGATGTGTAGATGAAACATGAAGAGGTTCCTTTGAGGTGTCTGGCTTGTCAACATCCCGAGAAGAAGCATTGCTTGGAGAAGTTGGGGAAGACATTATCTGGTTGGATACCACTTGCAAGTCATTTGTCACTCCTTGCTTCACTCTTATCAGCCTTGCTGCTTTAGTAGCGTGAAAATCCTGTAGATCTTCTCTGTCTTTTTTACTTCCTGTTGTGTCATTCTCTACAACTGAAGAAGTGGTTTCTGAAATAGCCTTAATATGTTCTTTGATTCTTTGGAATGGTGTAATAACTTGTTCTACAGCTTGTTTCTCCAGTCTATTCTCTTTTTCTGTCTTTGTAGAATGCATGCTTGATGCATAAGGCTGTCCAGCAAAGTCTTGTTGAGTTGAGGGGAGACTGAATCCTTCTGCTGCCATCCTATTGTCTTCTGAAGAACCAACTCCCGATGTTGTGTAAAGCTTTTGACATCCTTGAAAATATATGTGTCTACGTAAATCAGAGCTTCTTGCAAATGTGGTGTTACAAACATTGCAGTGATAAGGCTTTTCTCCAGTGTGTGTTCGCACATGCACTTTTAAGTTACTGGAGTGGCTAAATGCACGGTCACAATACTGACACTTATATGGCTTTTCTCCAGTGTGGGTTCTTATGTGAACTGCAAGTCCACTTGGAACTGTGAATGCTTTGCCACAAAAACGACAAAGATGTGGTTTGGTTTCATTATGAGTCTTGATATGCTCATTTAACAAAGCCAAGTCATCAAAGGGCTTGTCACAAATGTCACATCTGTAGTAGTCAGGTTCAGTTTTTCCCAAGCTATGGTTGATGGTATGGTTACGAAGATGGGAGCTCCTTGAGAAAGACCGATCACAATGTTTGCACTGATATGGCTTCTCACCAGTATGTAGGCGCATGTGATTCTTTAAATTGCTTGAGTGATTAAAAGCCTGATGACAAAACTGGCACTTGAATGGCTTCTCTCCTGTATGTGTTCTCAGATGAACTGTCAGGTTTCCTGAATGAGCAAAAGATTTCAAACAGTGCTTACATTGGAATGGTTTTTCACCAGTATGTATTCGCATGTGGAGAGTGAGTCCATGTGCTAGTACAAAACTTTTGCCACACTTAGGACAATCAAATTGCCCAGCCTTACTTTCGTGAGTAGATGAATGTTTTCTAAATTCACTTTCATGGATAAAGCTTCGATTACATTGTGTACACTGGATGAACTTACTTTCAGTATGAACTCGAGCATGAAGAGCCAGGTCTATGGAGTTGGAAAAGGTCTTGGTACAATTTAAACATGGAAGCAATTTTTCTTCTGTTACAACATGAACTGGATTAGCTTTCTCTTGACTGCTGGAAGGACAAGCATCATTTAAAGGCACATTTTTTTGTATCACAAGAGTGTCCTTGTCCTTCTCCAACTCACTTTTAAAAGTATTAACATGTTTGATTTCACATAAACTACCTGCAATGGAAGGCTTGCCTTGTCTTTGTCTTGTAGCATTTGCTTGAGGAGATGAAGGAGCAAGGCTTAGCTCATTAGCTGGACTTTCTTTACGGTAGGTCAGTTCATGAAGCTGTTTAAGAGGGTCTGTGTCTTGGCTTCCACTCACACTCTTTTTTGAGTGGTCATTGCTGTTTGTTAGCTGAAGGCTTTCTGTGTTACATTCTCTGTGAAAAGGAGGTGCATTCCTCATCTCATTGACACGACTGGCTTCGTAGGTGGGGGTTTCTTTGAATATCAGTGCTTGTAGTTGCCTTAATGGGTCAACACTGTGCAGACTAGTGTCATTGACTTCTTTACTGTGTTTCATAATTGAGTGAATTTCCAAAGCTTTACAATCGTAAAATTGTTCTGTACAGAATTTACAAGACAAACGGATGTCTTTTTTATCAATTCTCACATGTTCTGGCTTTTTGTGCAATAACAAATGTTTTGAAAGCTCTTTTGGACTTGCACAGGTTTCTTGACAGAAATTACACCGACATTGATGTTGTTTCACATGTGTAGCCAAATGTATTTTCAATGCTTTGAAATGAGTGAAGCTTTTTTTACAGAACTGACAAGAATATGGCTTTAATCCATCATGCATCACTAAATGAATAGTTAAGCTACTTTCGCTGGAGAACGTTTTATTACACTGTCCACATAGGTAGGGCTTGGAGAGGGTGTGGATGTGAGTGTGCTTTGCTAAGTTATAAGCATCACGAAACCCCTTAAAACATCTTGGGCATTTGTATGGTCTGGAACCAAGGTGACTTTGAAAATGACTCAAAAGAGGCTGTCTTCGTGAAAAACTTTTCTTGCAAATTTTGCACACAAACTCTTTTATCCTGTGTAATTCTGAAACTGAAGTAAAGAAATATTGTTTTTTTTTATAGTATGTTTAAAATAGGCACAATACAAAGAGCATACCTTTGTCAACTGAGACCTTTTTTGATACATTAAGAAAGGGTTCATCTTTTCCCTGCTGGGATTAAGAAAACTGAGTTAGGGAAAAGACAATCAAAGGTAAAGGAAGAGCTCATAGTTGGCCAACTATCAAAAGTCATTTTTTAGATAGAGTGGTTTCATTTAACCCGTAAATCCTAATAGAGTGTTATAGTTAAATAGAAACAAAAGAAAACAAAGGAATTAGAGTCAACTAATGTGTACATTATTAATCAAAAATTCATGAATAATTAATGAGGACAAAACAAAGAAAATTAGCCAACTTTAGCTTTGAATTTCTCCACAAATTATTTATAAATTTTTGATGCTATATCAAACATTTGAAAGAGTGTTTGATCACTGTATCGAGACACCTGGAAGTTGGTTAAAAAACTCGGATTTGCCTCGTTTTTCAACCACTTCTCAGTGTCTTGATACAGTGATCAAACACTCTTTCTCGTGTTTGATTTATTACATATAAACCTACCAACAGCCTATCACCAACCTGCATTCTGATTGGCTACTCTACTAGAGGACTAATTTGTGATAGCCTACTAGTAGTGAAAGGTGCCAGTTTTTAGGCAAATAAATTATTTTAACTCATTTCAAAATTGTTTATATCATTTATTTGACTGATTAGTAGGTTTAAGGTGACTGCCTACTATTGAAGAAATCCATAAAAAGTTTTTTAAATCATACTTTTTTTAATCAAAATTTAATGCTGATTTCAAATCTGAAAAAAAGGGGTGTTCCAAGGTAGTTTTTGAGACATAGAGGATTGATTCCTGTGTACTTGCAAAATTTTAATGGAAAACGGGCAAAAAACAAATGCAGTCTTGAAAAAATAAATAAATAAACGGAGCTTTTGAACCAAATTTCTCAGAAAACCTAAATTATACATCATATTACCAAACTAAATCAGATTTAATGAAGACTTATGTAAAAATCTTCTAAAATTTTAAAATATTGTTCCTTCCAAGGCAATAATTTTTGGCTAAAACGAGCTCCAAAATTGTACAAATCTGACTTTTTTTATTAGCAAACACGTGAACTTTTTCTCTAATTTTTTACGTGCCCTTTCTGAAAAATGAAAAAAAATTAAAGGGTCCCGTGCAAAATTTGGGGGTTTTGCCCTCTTGAAGTTCAAAATGCCAATGGTCCCTTATAAAAATTTTGAATGTTGTCTTGGAAACTGAGTGGTATTTGTGTGCGTGCGCCCCTGTGGGCTCGTATCGAACCTTCAATAGTAGGCAGTCACCTTAAACTAAAACAATTAGACCTCTTGGCCTCATGGACTACGATTCAAATAGCTGATTCCATCTACAGCCTCAGGGGCTATTGACTTGTAGTCCATTCATCCTTTAGGTCTAATTGTTAATTAGTCTAGTCTAATATCTATTTCATGCATTAAATGAAATCACTATGAATGTACACACACACACCATCAAATTCCTTTAGTTACACCAGTCAAACTTACCAGTTTTCTTTTTCTTAATGAACTCTTTTTTTCATTACTTTCTGAACCAAAAACAGTTCTTGCTGATTCATTGGTTACAGCTTTGGCTGCTTCAGGTGTCATTGCCACTTTTAATTTAGATGTACCTGAATGTCCTCTTTTATCATTTTCTGGACAGGGCTCCAGAAAAACTGTAACAACTTCACCAGAAAGCAAATTAGAACATTCTTTTGGTTCAATAGTCTCATTTTTAATGTCCTTGTTGGTTGATATTTCAAGTTCTTGGTTTTCTTCAGGATCAGAGCTACAGTCCGATTGAGCTGGTTCTTTGTTAGTTTGTTCTGAGATTTCCTGTATCAATTGTAAAAAAGACATGAATGCCGTATAAGACAAAGAAAAAAAAAAAAAAGAAAATACAAGGAACATTGTTCCCAGTCAGTGTGTAACCTGTATTACATGTACATTGTTTTATAGCACTTTTAATTATGAACATGAAATATTTATGGTTGCAGTAGGATTAATCAATCATCTAATCAACACTATTTTACTCAAAGCTGTATTCTTTTTTAAGAGGTTGTAATGGTGGTTTCATTTGATGCTACAACAATTACAATATCAACCCAAAAAAAATTCACATTGATACCTTTGGTGGTTGGTTGACCCAGTTCATTTCACCAGTGCTAGAGTTAAAGTAATATAATATTTGTCCGGTATCACTGTCCACCACACATAACTGCTCTTGTTCACCACTCATATTTATTATCTTAGCATCAATGTGTTTGGCCTGCCTGCTAATAAATAAGGTATGTATGATTATGGTTGAGGACAGTGATGAAAAATAATGACATTTACAGCTGTTTTACCGTGAACAATTGGAATTAAAACATTAAACACACACCCTTAAGCTCTTTGGCTTGAGTAAAATGAAACAACTTTTACTGTAATCATTATTTATAATATTTGAAATAAAAACCTTGCAATTTCATTTTCAATCAAAAACGAATTAATTTAAATTCGTATTTCATTATTCATATTTCATTATTCACATACACACAAAACAACAGCTATCAACAAGCAATGCTAGAGTATTTGCTTGAACTGACAATGAAGACGTAAGCTAATTAATGTAAAATAAGAAGGAATAACAGTTGTGAATTGATTAATGAAGACACTGAGGTCTTTTATAAACAGGGAGTCTGTCTTTTATATCATATCTGGTAATTTGGTTCATCGTAAACTGACGTGCTTATCAGCATTTTAAGGTGATTATTTTTCTTTAACATAATCAAACTAAAAAACTAATAAATTACCCATGGTTTTGTATGTCGAGACTTGTTACTTCATTCAATGTATGCAAATACCCACTCTCAAACTAATACACCTTACGTATATAATATGAATTGATTTGAAATTCCCTCGTTTATGATAAAAGAAACTGCGCGATCGAAGCATTATTATCACAATCGATTTTTCAAAAGAGTGAAGAAAAAGAAAAAAATCATCCATAGATTCGAAGACAGACGTAAGTTTAATTAAAAAGACATGATTTTATTCTCTCACAAGAACGCATCTATACTTTTTGTTTATAAATGGTCAAAATGAGTATAATTATGAAGATGGTAAGAAAGCCGAATCACCAATCATTCAAACCCACAGATAATCATGAAGGAAGCATAAGGATAAAAATAAGACAAAACATTGAAGAAGTGAGAAAGAGTTAGGGCGAAATGCCAGGCGTTTGTCGGGAACAAACAAAAGTTGATTCTCCCGTGAAAAAAGATGAAACATCATCTGTGCTTTGTCGTAACTAGATGCTGCTTCATCATCGCACAAAAAATAAAATAGAATCTAAATAAAGGCCTTAGTGAAGCATTATCTTTCTTCGATAGGGAAAATCTCATTCATATTTTACAGTTATCATTTACACAGAAAATTCCCTCCATTTTTACTATGAGAACTCACTTTTGATGCGCCTGCCGGTGAGGCTCTTCACTGGTAGTTATTTGATGTCACTTGTCTCTCAGAAATCCAATTCTAGATTCCGTGTTTTAACTACAGATAGAGAGCCTTGTGAAACAGTAATGGTGATAAAACTGAATAAAGGAATCGCCTGAAAGACAACTGTTTGACTGACTCTCTAATCGCTGTATAATATCGACGCGATCATCTTGCATATGATGAGCTCATCAGCAGCTATGACACCTGGCCTCTATAAGTAACACAATCTGATAATCTATTCTGTCACGCATTAGAAGGGAAAAACTGTAAGCAATATAAGGGAGCAGTAACTTTTTAGAAGGGGATGAGCCGCAAGAATCTAGGGTCAACAAATATTTATTAATAGCAAAAGAGGGGTCATCATTATTTTCCTTCTTAAAAAAATGTTGGAGTAAAAAACACTGCCAAGAGGGGAGGGGGGTCGTGACTTTTTTACTCTACTTTTGGGGGAGGGTTGCAAATATTTTATTCAACACCCAAAGGGATTCCTGTGACCCACCCCCCTTTTAAAAAATGAATGCTCCATAACGAAAATAAGGAACACTTCAGTATTTTGTGCTAACAGGAGAAAGTTCAAAAGGTTTGGAAAAGAATGACAAAAAAAAACTATTTACTCAAAATTATATAAAATTTTTAATTAACTAAATAATGTTCTCTTGTTTTACATCTTTATTATTCATATTTTCGTTTATTTATTATTTTGCTGGTTTGTTTATTTATTTATTTTTTATTCAGAAGGCCCAGTGGAAAATTAGCTTTTGCTCAAATGGTACAAGTACTTTAAGTGTTTTTATTTAAACCTTCTTTAAATAAAGTTTATCTATCTATTCATATCTTGTATGTTATTCACATGTTATATAAATTTATGAAAGGATTCACCAAAATATCAGAAGGTATTATTACCACTCATTATTGTGCCTCACAAAAAAGGGGGGTCAGGAAAAGCCTTACATGGAATATTCTGTTGCACCAGCCCCCCTCACTATAAATAATGACTGGTCCCTTGTTTTGGCATTAAAAAGTTGTTCTTGCTCAATAGCATCTTGTACAAGTCACTTCTTAAAACACCTTAGGCCAGGTTATAGAGGTTTCACTCAGAGAATCTTTTAGTATGTTAATTTTTTCTAGGAGAGCAAAACTTTAGAGAGGTAATTACAAGCTGTACTCATTAAAATCAAATCCCAACATAGCAGTGAGAGAGGGAACACTTGGGGACTCTGTGATAAAACTAATACACACAAGATCAGTAGCATAGCAAGGAGGGCATGAGGGACATGGAGGACATGTGCCCCCCAAAAATTTTGGCAGTTTTAAAAATTTATAGGAGAAAAAATTAAAATATAAGATTTTTCAAGCTTTATACTATTTGTGCCCCCCAAAATTTCTGAGTTCCCTACCCAATCGTGGGTTCTTGCTATGGTCCTGCATGAGATATTAAAGCAAATTTTAACAAGAGATATTTCTGAATAATGGTTATAATAGGCTATTTCTGAGATTTGCTCCAATTATCCCAAACAGTTTCAATTCGAGGCTCTGTGTGAATCATTTATATATTTGCTGTATTTTTGAATGGAGCCTTGAATTGAACCTATATTGTTTGATGGAATCAGAGTGTATCTCAGAAACAGCCTATTTGGAGGTGGATTCAGGGGTAGAAAAGGAGGGGGGCTAGCCACCTCCTCCCCATGACCATTTAGTGTACTATTTTTCTACTATATTCTCCTGAGATAATAATGTATAATTTGTTAGCACTTTTGGTATCAGGCATGCCCCTTGAAAAATTTCTGAATCTGCATCTGTATTTTTTTTATTCCCTTATCCTGAAATGAATTTATTTCAGCAACACAAATGTTGAAATTCCAGATTTAAAAATAAGGGAGGCAGTAGACTACTATTTAAGCAATAAGATTCATTTTCCATGTTTTAAACTCATAAAAACACGAGGGAAGTTTGAAAATTCACAAGCCTCCAGGCGAGTGATTTTCAAACTTTTTGAGTGTTCTCCCAACATCTCAAGTATTTTTATAAGAGTTTAAAACATGGAAAATGAATTTTATTGCTTTTATAAAATAACTCAAAAATTTCTATGTTTTAAACTCTCTTAAAAACACACTCTACGGCCATGCAATCAGAACACAGGATTTCTGGAAGTTATTTTATAACATGGGATATAAAATGAAAAATGTTGAATATTAAATTATTTATATACTTACTAATATATTTATTTAAATTTATTTTATCTATATTGATTTTAGACTGGAACTTGCCAAATGTCCATGGGACCTTGCAAGTGATAAATGTAGGTGTACATGGGTGAATCCAGGATTTTTTAAGGGGAGGATGCAATTGTAAATTTGACTGAAGTTGAATTTCTAGGGACACATAATGGAAGGAACACATAAAAAGTCCTGAGGGCATTTTAATACTCATTTTGGGGGGAGGTAAACAATTCCAAAATCCCTTCCCTATTAGGGATTAAAATCCAGCCTGGATGTAGAAGTATATTTAATACATAAATACATAATAAAATTCGCATAAAGACATCCGTCTATCCAGATTGTTTTTTTGCATTGTGTTTGTTACCTTGACGACCATTACATAGCATGCACCCACACAAGTCCCCACGCAACAATAGTACGTTTGATCATGACAATCGCGCAACAAGCCCACTTCCTGTCACGTGATATGTTGCTAAAATACATGACGACTGGCGACAGCAGCATATATCAAAGTAAAGAAGTTGTTAGCTTTCTTGGTGTGTATTTGGTCTCTCATGTCAATTTTCTTCTCTCTAAAAGACCAAAACTAGCCTTTTAAGAGGCTTTGGTAGAAGTTTGTTATGGGTAAGTGTTGTTCTGTTTGTGTGTGTGATTCTAGCGAAGAAAGAGAGCGACGAACTTTACCACAACAAAAAACTTCGTTCACTTCAAACCAACTTCATTCTAGCGGATCACAGCACAAACCAAAACTGGCGAAATCTTCGGAGAAAGGTTTCTTTACTAGGCCAGGAAATGGCTCTCATGAAATTGTAAGGACAATACCTTATCCAAAACAATTAGAGGTAGACGAAGGCAAAATTCTGTCTTTATTTGCGAAGTACAAGGACGATACGGAGGATGCTATTCTTGCAGATGGGATGGAAAAGTTTTGCCAAGATTTAGGTGTAGATCCTACTGAATTTGTTGTATTGATTCTTGCTTGGAAGTTCAATGCATCTCAGATGTGTAGGTTTACTAAACAAGAATTTATTGATGGTTGTAAGGCGGTCAGAGCCGACACCATCAAAGGACTACAGAATAAATTACCCGATCTCGAAGAAGAAGTCACTAATGACACAGAAAAATTCAAAGACTTGTACCGATTCACTTTCAAATTTGGACTTGATGTTGAAGATGGCCAAAGAGCTTTACCTATAAACATTGCAGTGGCCCTGTGGAAGCTAATTTTCTCAAAAAACATGCCAGATGTCATGGATAGATGGTTTGCGTATTTAAAACGAAGAGAAGTGCGAGGGATATCTCGCGATACATGGAATATGTTTTACAATTTTACTGAAAGTATTGAAAGCGATTTCAGTAATTATGATGACTCAGAGGCTTGGCCGAGCTTATTTGACGATTTTGTCGAAAATGAAAGAGAAAAAAACAAAAGTATTAAGAACGACGAAGCTGACGAAAGACATGAAAATGGTCTCATAAAGGAATTTTAAATTTAATATGGTTTTTCAATGGCTACTGTAGTTTTTATCATAACAATTAACCATTCAAATTTGCATGAGCAAACATTCATCGTCTGCTTCGCTTCCTTTTCCCTAAATTGCTTTCAAAATCTATAAATTTTAGATAATCAGAGTAGCAAAAAATGAAATGAAAGCCAAGAATTTCAAACGAAAATTACGAATAATATATTGTTTAGTTAGAGTATAATCACGGTTCTTACGACAGGAAACTTCATAACTCTAAAGAATATCAATAAGTTTAAAGTAGCTGCCTTGAAAAGGCTTTAGGTGATTTAGCTATTTGGTTGCGAACACAAGTCACAACAGGTAACAAAGAATTCTTCCAGATTGCCCCACCTTACTGTCTTGAGAAGATCCTTGGGGACTGTTCGTTTATTAAATCGCAGGGGGACTGGTGGTTTTTATGGGGAGGTAAATTTTTAAAAAAAAGATAATTTGAGGGGGGGTAAACTTTGTGAATAAAGAAATAAAAGGGAGGTAAGTTTTTCCAGAAGTAAAATTGGCTACTAATTTTGCCACTTCGATTTTGAGATCATGCACTCAAGCCAAAGTAGAACGGACATATTTTCCTTTATTATTTTTTGAAAATAATTCAAGAGTTTTGATTGGCTAAGAGCTGTTGGCAAAATTACCATAGTCGCCGGCTAGCTGCCCAAAT
>JANTNT010055554.1:0-16870 GCA_024752375.1 Entacmaea quadricolor | reverse complement strand
TTAGGTTCTCTTGTTACACAAGGTACACCAATAGAGTGATTTAATGTGACGTCATGGACACCATGTTGGTGTACCTCAAACAAAGCATTCCTCATTAGGTTCTCTTGTTACACAAGGTACACCAATAGAGTGATTTAATGTGACGTCATGGACACCATGTTGGTGTACCTCTAACAAAGCATTCCTCATTAGTTTCGGTCATTAATTACTAGGGGGAAGGCCGGTAAATTTAGGGGGAGGGTTACGTTCTTTTGGGCTCGTTTTTTTTTTTTTTTTTTTGGGATGGGGGCAAAATATTTTGGGCCCAAATTTGGAGGTTCGTCATAATTTTTGGGCTTAGATTTGGAGAGGGCCAAGATTTTTTGGGCTGATGTTTGAGAAATTTTACCGGCCCTCCCCTCCCCCCAGTAATCAATGACCGCTCCCTTAGCTTCTGGCTCTCGTTACACGAGATACAAAAACATAACACCAGGCCACCTCCATGATTTAACAAATATGATGGTCATAGAAAGAAAGTTACCAGACATTCAGTTACGACATCTGGTCCATACTGACAATTGACCATGCAGAGACATAATTTGACGTTGATAATCTTTACACTGATTACTGATTTCTATTATTAAGTATGCAATTAAAGTTTGTTTCCAAGATATAATAATTTAAAAGCGTTATTTTTTAAAGAAATGCTATGGCAAAAAGACTGGCAGCCAGTAGTAATAAAACCTGGTTTTCGCTAGCGACGCAAGCATAACGCAAGCATAAGCGCAAGCACAAGTATCAAAATGTTTTGATCCTTGCGCTTGTGCTTGCGTCGTAGTGAAAACCAGGTTTAAGTGAGGGTTCTCGATATAGTACATGACTGGCAGTCAACAACAACAACAACAACATTAGTTTAATGTACAAATACATTAAATGAATAAATATTTACAACAAAATCTATTAGCCAGGTAAAAAGTTGTACAGGTCATTTAGATCTAGCAAGGCTAATCGGGCTAAATGGCCTCAAAAAGTTATTAACAAAGAAATTTCATGGTAAAAACAGTCGAAACATTTTCGTATTTTTTCCTGAAATCCTGTTAGTTTATCTAATTCATGCTAAGGTTTTAATTAATTAATCTAGTTCAATGCAAAGAGGTAAGTTAAAAAGCAAGAAATCTTTATAACCTGGTATATTAAAGTATATTGGAAATTCTAAGTGATGAAGGCTTGAGTGAAAAAGTGTACACGATGGTGTTGATGGGGGTGGTATAGAAATTAAAGACAAAATGATTGGCAAAATAAAAGAAAATCAAAACATTGATTTTAAAAATGGTGAGTAGGCTTTATTTTAAGTGCCACCTGCAGGATTTTAGCCTTTGTCACAGTGCTTTGCCCAAATTAAATTAAAAAAGACCAATTCTCTTGAAATCAAAATCATTTTGGATGATCGACGACGGTCATGCTCTTCATAACAAAACAAGGATACAAGATGATTCAAAATTTAATAAAAACATTTGCCGGTATTTCGATGAACTTGACCCGCTGCCGGTCATTTCGGATACAGCGCCAAAAACATCAAGACATAAAATACTAGTTATGGTAACTGTATCTTTAGAATCTATAGGTCCGTCAAGGTTAAAGACATTGGGCTTTGCAAGCGTAATGTAAGTGTTTTCCTCCGTCTATCTAATCTGTTGCCCATCATCAATTATAGTAATAATAAACATTTGATTTTAAATCGACTTTGGTATCTTTAATTTGGAGCGCTGAAAACCTACTTATTATCTAGATGTCTTTATAGCACAGTAAACACATTAAAGTAAATGACTTTAGTGGTTCCATTTTGATAAATGGATTTGGGTTATGAACAATCAAGCATTCAACCAACTAGTGATTATAAGACGTAGTATGCCGGACGAACGAATATCAACAGGAACATCAGGAACAACACCACAACTTACAATCCAACATGTCCAAAAAAATTCCAAACAAGAAAACCGTAAAAGGTAATATAAATTATGTCAATATTACTTGAAACAAGTTCAACCATGTTAGTTATTATCCTTTAGGTATTTTATTGCCATTTCTATTCTAGAAAAAAGTTAGACTTGGAATAAATGCTGATAATGTAATAAGATAGAAAATGAGGCTAGATGTTTTCCAATCTGAATATAATATAATTCGCACCATAACACATTTATTATCAGTGGAGTTTCGGGTAAAATCGTACCCAGTGTTTCAGAGACTAGTATTTTTTCGCTTTGAGGATCATATATTGGGATGGCGCTCTTAGTTATCCTCCACGGAAAACAAGAGCCTGTGGTGCCCAGACAGTAAAATCGCATAATCGTTTTGGGATTTCAAAATGAGAAGACATATCCTATAGTGCTAAGTAGCTCAAGAAATGCGGTCACAGCAAGTTTCTTCAAGGTTGATGGCCCTGTCTAAAGCTGCCTTGCGCCTGATCTCAGATGGTTCAGTCGAGGGACAGATCGATTGGTTTCTGTGTACGGCAGATATGTATGTAATGATAGTACATGTCCTTAAATCTGCTAGCAGTTAGACCCGAAAGCGCGCGGTTTATTTAGGAAAATGCGAGGTATTCATTATCAAGGAAAACAAAATTACTGATAATTGGAATCCCAAAGTCAGAGCTCAAACATTTACGAAATAGTATATATTAAAAGAAGTCTAAATACCTGATTTCCCGGACTCCTCTGCGGTCTTCTACTTCTATTTTTAGTATCATCAGATGAAACCGACAATGTTTGCAGTGACGTCGGTATACATATGTAGTCTTTGAATAATAAGTCCCAAACTTTAGTTTTCTATTAACTTTGAACAGCAGGGGATCTGAAACTGAATTGTACGCAACTCGTTAACAAAATCATTAGTTTCCAGTCCAGTCCACTGATCAAGTTATGACCCGGGGGGTACTGCCCTATATTTGCTATACGGGTATGTGCCGCCCGATAGGGTTAGGTTTGTTTTGGCTTTTAATCTGGAATAGGGTATTATTTTTTGACATTTTTCTAGGATAGTGTAAGGTTTTTGTCTGCATGGGATAGAGTTAGATTTTGGTCGTTTTAGTCTGCTAGGCTACGCTTTCTGCTGGCATTAAAAAAATTGGAATTCAATTTGAAACAACCGGTAAATATTTATTTGAAATCTATTGAATAGCCGTTTTTGCATGTAGGTTAAGTCTGTGACATGGTGTTCAATTCTTAGGTTTAGTCTGGGGTAGGATATGTAAAATCCAAATTTTAGGTCTGCGATACAGTCAGGGTTTTGGGGACCTGGCGGCACCTGGTGGTAGTACCCCCCGGGAGTCATGGACGCCCCCAACTTGAGAATCCGCTCCGTTTATGCAATTTTCGTGTTTGAATTATTTGAAGTTAGTTCGTCGGTAGGATGTCGACAAACTGCGATTTAAATCATCAAATGGCCGGAAACTTCTCATTTCAGCTGCAAAAATACGGCCAACAAATTGGTGCAATCTATAGCGCAACATTGTAACGATTCAAGTTGCGAATGTTGCTCGTATTTCCACTCCGCGCGCAACAAATGTTCTTTGTTGCCAAAAGTAAAGAAAGCTTCTTCGGGCAACAAAAAATTGTAATACAAGCAACATTCGCTCTGCAACTTGCAACGCAACAATGTTGCGCGGTTAGTTGTACGAATTTTTTTGCCTTTATTTCCGCACATTTTACTACTGAAATTTTTTAAAACCCTGATTGAAAATTTTAAAAATCTTTCAGTAGCTTTATTTTGCACCGAATTCAGTAATTTAGAATACAACTCATGAAATAGCTTGTTTTTTGTACCCCTTGTAGTTTTGGCTTTATTAGGATGTCTTTGTGTTTCTTCGAACAGGAATTAATTATTTATACGTTTCCTAAGTTTCGGAAGCAATTTCAGTGGTCGACGTTTTCGACTATAATTATTTCTACGTATAAAAAAAATAAATATATTTAAAACTTACGAGATAGTCGTGAGAATTAAATCTCGATAACTGTTGGTAGAGAAAGGCATTTTCCCCTGGGCATATGTAGTAAGGTAATTCAATGTTTAAGATGTAACAATATATAATAGCCTACTTCACTGAAAGAATATGATTAAATCCGTGACACATTCCGTTATTCTTTTTTTCTTTTTGGCAACTCAAATTGTACATAGGATTTTTATGTCAAGTTTTTACTTTCAAAAATAGAACATTTCAGAAAGTTTTTTTTTTTCTTCTTTTTCTTTTTCTTCTTTTTTCTATAGTTTTATCGCTACCGTGATATATTTTGAAATATGAAGCTAGCTTCAGTTTGTAATAATTTTTTGGAGACAATTTTGCCGAGTTAGCCGTTCAGTCTCACAACATGCACTATGGAAAATGAGGACGAAAGTTTTATCGAGGATCTTATAAAAACCGGGAAAGACACACCGATACATATTGCAAAAGTAATTCCCTTCAAAGAATTTAGGATTTAGTGAGTCTAAATGAATATTACTCACCTCGAACACACTTATGTGTTCAATTTAATTCCAAGATAATTTAAAGATAATTTAAATCAGTGGCGTAGCGAGACACTAAATTTCACCAAATTTAGGGGGAATAGCTGCCCAAAGATAATAAAAAAGCGCAATTCTGGTAATAAATGAAAATTTTAGGGGCTGCCGCCGCCCCCTCGCACCACCCTCGCTATACCCTCGCTACGCCCCTGTTTTAAATACCAAAGCAGAAGGTGATACCCACAACATACACTTAATAATTAATTGTCGCGAAATTCGGCCAAGCCTAGTGAGCGGCTTGTTACAAGTAAGTAAAACAAATTAGAAAATAGGAAAATTAGAAATGAAAAAAAGGAAATAGAAAATGAAAATAAAGTTTTTCTTAATTTATTTATTTTTGAAATGGTTTTATAAGAAAGCCTGTCACAATCCTATTTACACTTTGTGTCACCGAAAAGAAAATAGAAATACTGGAATGTGCCACGGATTCGTAAAACTGTACGAAAGCTCTATATCAGAATAGAGGCGAATAAAGTAGAGGGAATACTGACACAGCCTTCACCAGCTCAGGACCGTTTTAGCTTATCACGTTCCGAATTTTATTTGTCAGTAATTGCAAATTTGTAATCAGCGATAAAGACAGTATTTAACGACTGGGAAAAGAGAACATTTAGGAATATAATAATCTATAAATGTTTAGAATTGTTGATTTCGATTCAGTCAGTTTTGGCGCGTTAAATAAATTTCAAAATGTCTGGTAAGTCTGTATGAGTATCAGTTGTATCTTTTGTTTAGATACATAATATAAAATAATTTAAAGCAAGTTAAGTTGTTTGACGTCAATTCACTCCTCCCACCCCCCACCCCCACCCCCCATATTTTATTTCTTTGCGAAATAGACGTCTGAGCAACGATGACACCCACACGAAAAGTCACGAAAATTGTTTATTGCGCTAATTTAGTGAAAGTATTCCGATGATATTGGGGCTACTCTACAGGGTGGTATCAGGTGAAGAGGCCCGGCACCCCCCTCCCAATAATTTTCTATCTTTAATTACGGACCTATTGACAATTGACGCTCCTTAAAATCTCATTGCCTTTGGTCTCTTATATTGCTTCACTATGTTAAAGTTATTGCTTCGCCCTACACTTATCAAAATTCATTTTTAAAATCTTATATATTATTAAACAAACATTATTAGTTTAAGGCATAATGGAATAATATATAAATCGTTTTTCTCTAATAGAAATACAATGTCAATTTATAGAAAAACAACTTAATTGAGGAGTATCATGTCGATCATAAAAATTATATAATTATAATTAGCAAGATGATGAACCTAATAGAAACGTTTCGTGTAAGCTCACTATATTTATGATAATGAGTCAACAAATATGCAAATGAATTTCACTAACCATCAAAGCTTGTATTATAGTCAAAAAAACCTATGCACGACTTTATTTGACATAAAAACTTCCTTTTATTATTAATCAGTTAAAATACAATTTCGAACTGATATTTTATTGAAATCAAAAGTGACATATGGCAAACTCGTGGATAGATATGCCGCAAATAAGCACAAGCTTATGACTAGAAGTATTCTTTTTAATCTCCAACGCATGCTCCTTACTACTGCTGCAGGCTAAAAGGATTGCAAGATTTATATAAAATGACCTTCGTAGTCAAAATATAATTCATACGATATATGTTATATTATGGCGAACTCTCGAGTCAACAGACTTAAGGTTGCTCGACTGGGTTTCACTCGAGGCGCACCTTCGCTGTTTGTTCGCAAAATGCGTCGTGACCATACCACTTATTTCAAATATTTTTTTTAGCAAGTCAAGAGATAGATTGAAGTTTCGTTTGTCGTTTGAATAATCAAAGCTACCAGTTATTTATAGTAACGGCGTAGCAATTTTTTAGAAGAACATTTTTAGAAAAAATACAGTTTTGTACATAACCGCATTTGTTTCTTATCAAATTCATGAATAATTAATGAGGAAAACACAATAGAAATCACAAGTGTGAAGGAGTCTTTAACTCAGTAAGAGAAATCGTCCGGATTTGCATACACTTTAACTTGTATTTTCGGCTCGACCTTTAAATGCCCATAAAGGTCTTCTGCTCATATTTTATCTATTACTTAAAAATCCAGGTTAAGTTCTTCATTTTTACTAATTTTGAAAGATTTATATGCAAGTGTTTCTGAATAAAACGAATTTGAAATTTTACACAGCAAAAAAGAAAATATTCGAAGCATTCAGTTCGATCAGCCAAAAGCTTTAAACAAAGTCCTCTGAAACTGCTTCTTTTGAGATCTTTTTTTGAACATACTCATTAACTGTTTCTCTGAAAAAATAAAACGAAATCGCTTAGCGCAATTTCGAGAAACATATGTTTAGGTTTAATTGATAGAACTGCGCTTTTTCTTATTTCGCCTCAAACTTGTGCATCTTCATTCTCGTCCCCAGAGTCTGCGCTAATGCCGGCCAGCGGGAGACAAAGCGAAGGGTTCTGGGGCAATCCATAACCGGCCGTTTTGTGATTGGATGAAATAAACAATGGAGGAAGTACCGTGTTTGTAACGACGATCATTGCCAGCTCCCTTGACCATAAAGTAGAAGTCACAACAATAAGAATATTTTTAAATCAACGACTTCCTGTAACCGGTAGAGAGAACACAAAAAATCTCTCTATTTGAGACTACACATCTTTCAAAACTTCATACTCTTGTTTTCTTTTTTCTTTTTTTCTTTCTTTAAAGCGTATTTTCTATGGCATTTTGAAAGCTATTCACTTGGTCACGAGCTGCCACTTTGGTTTCAACGCCGCAGGAATCCCGGCTCTGAGTATTGTTTTTGAAACCAGAAACATGAAATAATGTTTCCGGTTTTGGATTGTCCGAGAGCCTTTCGCGCGTTGCCTCCTGCTGGTCGGTATTAGCGCAGGCTGTGGGGACGAGAATGATGCGTCTTTACAAAAGGAAAAGAAAACTTAAGGCTCGTCAATGAATTTTTCTAACTCCAGCATCAGCTTTTTCACTGAGTTGGTTCTCAATCCTAACATTTTCACGGTGATTGAAATATTTTAAGGTATCGAAAAATTTGTATGAAAATCGTAAACATTTAGACCGCGTATGTCGAGATCAGGTTGTTTTGGTCGTCAAGCCAGCATCTTAATTGTCCAGATTTTCACCGTACTTGTGAATTTCGATATGCCATACATTCTAAACAACACTTGATTTCCTTTCGTAAACCTTCCGAGTAGCTACGAGTATGATAATTTGAAAATTTAATTTCAATGGCTTACTATTATCATACTCGGAGCTACTCTGAAGGCTTACGATTTTCATACAATTTTTTCGATACCTAAAAATATTTTAAAAAGCTGATGCTGGAGTTAGAAAAAAGTTCATCGACGGAAACTTAAGGTGTTTGCCTACAGTTTCTGGACTGCCATGCTGATATTTTTTGAACAGCCTATTCGCTAACTTCTTCTAGCTCGATTGGACTAAGACTCACACCAACTTTCACGCCTAGTCTGAAGTTTTATATAAGCTAGATATATTTTATTGGGGTACGCGTTGCCATAGCAACGAAAAGAAAGAAACATTGAAATCACTTAAACTTAAATACTACTATTATTATGTCTCAATGCGCTTTACAGTTCAGTATCATCAGTGGAGGACTTTACGGGCTGCATAGTATGGCGCCATTGGCAGCCGCGCAGCTTACAATCATGATAAGATTGTAGTTAGTATGTTATGCCTCCAATTGGAATAGGCTGTTGAACCGGGAGACAATCCCCTACTCTTCTACGAACGATTCAACAGGTTCTTTAATATCCTCCATACAGGGTTAAGGAAGGGATCTTGAAAACCACAAGGATAGACATCTGTGTTGCAGTGCCCATTTCAAAATTATTCAAGTTTTCCAAAAATTTTTTTCGCGTTTTCATTTGGCGACTACGTGGTGCAGTGTTACGGCTCCGGTCTTTCAAGCCGTTGGCTCTGATGGCTCGTGTTCCAGTCCCCGAACGGGCACTTTATTTTCGTGTTGTTGTTGTTGTTGTTGTTGTTGTTGTTGTTATTATTATTATTATTGTTGTTGTTTCTTTTCGTTTCTTTTTTTGTGTGCTTTAATTTTATCAGTTCAAATTCAATAAGGGGTTTAGATGTCTTGTTATTTAGACTGTTTATTTGAGTATTAAACTGAAAGGATAACTGGTATTAATCATCAAAGAATCCCATTTTAGACCTAGAATAAGTAAATCCTCGGTAGCCTCGATTTGATGCAACTCTCCTCGGGCGATCGGCCATATTGGCATTCGGTGTATTTTGTAATGCATTTTTTTTCAGTTGGGATACCTGTGTAATATCATTCTGGCATGCGCATTCAAAATATAACTTCAGAAACGAGAAAACAGACAGTTATTCGTATGGTTTCTGCTTTCAAAAGGTCAGCACGATTATCGTAAGATGTTTTAAATTATATTCCAAAGATTTTTTTAAAAATCGTTGCTGGAATTGACTCATAGGAGTCCCACATTGCTAAAAAAATATTGATAGTTTCCTTATAAATGCGCTTACATGATGTATAGTATCCGCGTAAAGCATTCGGTGAAATGACATCGATCGTTTAATTATCGATCTGCTAACACCTTACTTAGTGAGTGAGCAAATGAGCAGAGTTTATAGAGGAACTGGAGTCCTCTCTGGAGTTAGCGAGTGAGTGACACATTTGTATATTCCCAGTGAGCCCTCACAATAACTCGTTTCTATGCTTCGCATATCCACGAGTTAAAAAGGGTCAAAATCGATATTGTGTAGTGTCTCGCGTACATACAGAAGTATTTTGACGGAAATACAGGTGAAATACAATCACCTGTCCATATTCGAATAATTCGATTGCAGGTTAATTTTTAAGGTGTCTCGAAGTAGTTTATTCTGACTACACTTCCACTTAGATAGACTTGATCAGAACGCCTTTTGCACCAATAATAGGGCAAGGATGGAAATTTAAAATTTTGTCAATTTCAGCATGATCAACGTTACCTTGGCAAAGATAAGCAAATATCGTTTAAATCAGATACTGTCGGAAAAAGCTCTATGTGGCGCTCTGCTAAAAATGTGCACATCTTGACGACAACCGGTTGGAACCTGCGTGGATGACGTCAGAAAGATCCTATTACTTTATATGTTTTCCGATGTTTGATCGTATGCTCGACTGAGAAATACGGATAGTAACTTAAGCATTGATTAAATTTCCGGGCGCGGTGTATCATCAAGCCCCTCCTCCGTCTTATTTGCTGCTATCGAAACGGCATCAAAATGGGTTCTCTATCAGGGTGTCCTTGATTGGCTAAAAGAACAGTACCAGGAGGTAAACCAAGTGCTTGCCCAGGATCTACTGGAGTCATGAGTCTGTATGCCATCGAGTATGTAAAACAAAGCCTCTATTCTTTTTTCAATAAAATATCAGTTCGAAATTGTAATTAAAAAAGTGCTCGTGTGAAATACCGTCGTACACAGGTTTTTTGACCTTGTTACAAGCTTTGATGGTTAATGAAACTCACTCACATATTTTGTTGACTCAATAATGATAAATAGTGAAATAGCGAGATTAAACGGGACGTTTCTAATACATTTCGACCAACATTTTCTCTTATTGTTCAAGCTGTTTTTCATATCTAATGCTTGTTCTCTGATTGGTCAAGCTATTTTGGTAATCTAATACTAGTTTTCTGATTGGTCCGGCTATTTTGGTCATCTAATGCTTTCTCTCTGATTGGTCGAGCTAAATTGGTTAATTGGCCAATTCGCGCGGTTAATCTTGAATTAAAAAAAGAGAGAAAATGACAAGTTGTAACAGACCAATTACCTAGAAGTAGCAGGTCTGGAACTAGAAGCAAGCTGATACTAATGCTCTTCTCTTGAGTATCGGTGTGTTTCCTTAGGTATCTTGTGTCTTTAGAAAGAACAGTGAGAATCATGCAAATTGAAAGCGCTTAAGTTCCATTTTGTAAGCTTCCTTTATTGATTTTGTTTTATCCTGAAGGGCTTTTATAATAATTAGCTTTAGTAGAATGTGATTGGTATACTAACTACTTAATTTAATGCTAGTTTGCGCGATTACTACAAGAGACAAAAATTTAAAAGCTGTCTTATTTAAAGGATTATATGACATTTTTTAATAAACCTAAGTTTTAGTATAACTTCGTGTTTGGTACATATTTTAAAAGTTTGACAAATGATGTGATCCTTCGATTTCCTCTTCTACGGTTGGCTTATATCTACCAGAATCGTAGAATTTCAAATCAAGTAACACGTCATTACTCGGAGTTGACTTATAGAATCAGTGCACTTAAAGGTTTGGTTAGTCTTGAAGTGTCGTGAAAACAGAACATTGGATTTGTAAACCTACATTTACATGGTAAGAACCGAATTCATTTGACTCAGCAATATCATGTTATTTAAAATGTTAGATCTCAAATTGAAGGCATAGCGTGCTAAACGTACTAATTGTCCCTCATGATTATAAGTTGTGTGGCTGTCATTTATAGGCAGCCCGCAAAGTCCTCCATTGACAATGTGATTGTGAAACACATCGAGACTTAGTTTAAATGTGCAACGGCTTTATTATTTTATATTACTTCCATATATTAAATGCTGAGACAGAATCGACATCTCTCAATACTAAAGTTTTATTTTTCTTTTTTTTTTTTTTTTTTTTTTTTTTTTTTTGGAATAGACTTTAAGCTTTTTATTTCTGACTAACTTCGAAGGGTCGGTTAATCTATACTTTAAGCTTTTTATTTCTGACTAACTTTATTTTTCATTTATTATTATTATTTTTTTTTTTTTGGAATAGACTTTAAGCTTTTTATTTCTGACTAACTTCGAAGGGTCAGTTAATCTATATTTGTTTTTTACTTCATGCTACAGTTTAGCTTAGCTATGGCTCATACCACTGTATATATATGTACTATACACCGAAGCAACCAATACTCGTTTACTCGCTACTTTTCTTTTTTATTCCACGGTGTTTAGCTTAGCTATAACTTATATTACTCTTTGTATTATACACACCGAAGCAACCCATACTTGTTTAGTAATCGCTAGTTTTTCTTTATTTTTAATTCCACAGTGTTAAATTTACACATAATTTTGTACGCACCATCATACGTTCAAATTAATTGAATTATATGATCAGTGCTATCAGTAGTTTTCTTTTGTTTAACAGCAATTTCAATTTATTTTTAATCTTTATTTATTAAAAGATTGATCTAAAGTAAATACAGATGGTTAAAGTAGTGCAATTTACATTTTAATCAGTTTTTTTTTTATGTTGTTTATTTTCGTGACATTATTTTATCCAATCAGAACGCTCGTTCACGATACAATCTAATAATACGTTTACTATCGAATTGAACATAATGGAATACCATTTGCTTGCACATTTGGGAGCAGAACACTTTGTTTTCGAGGATATAAGAGTATTTTTGCTATTGGTAATGTCAGAGTAAGAAATAAGGCGCCACAAGCTAAGGAGAACAAATTATAATTTGGCGGCAATGAAACAGTGTCGGTTTTTTTAGTTTTTGGTTGCCGGAGAAATTTTGATAACCAATGCGACACTTAGAAATAAAAAGGGTTCACTTAAAACCTAAAGATTGTTGCTATGGTAATTACATTATTTTTAGACTTTGTCATCTATAAAGAATGACCTGATTCACGAAGCTACTTAATGCTTGTTCGCAGATGTTTAGTAAGTATCAATAGTCAAAAGCTGCTTTCCTTTAACATCACTATAATAGAGTTTTGATTTCCTTTCACTACAAAAAGTTTAGTTTGATAGTAAAAATGTACTAAATATAAAGTAGTGCGAGTTTTTTTCATCTATGACACAAGAGAATTTATCATATCCCCCTGTTCAGTTAAGTTGTACACCATCAGAATATAACACCAGCCAAAAGTGTCGGGGAAGTTCCTTGCATTGTCGTTAAATGGTGTTGTGAGTGGCTGTTAATTAACAAAGGATTGCTCTTTTAGGACAAGGGTCTCATGTTTTTTGAACTTAATTTTAGTCATGTGTTTCTTCATCTTTTTCAACTTTCAAAAATTCTTTAATTTGAAATTCCAGTTCCTTTTCGGAAAACAAAAGGTTAATAAAAGGCAAACAGGACAATTTATTAAAAAGAAAGAAAGAAAGACTCCCAATTTCATTAATATCACAAAGCTTTCAGACATGTATGGTCTTTGTAAAGGTGACTATTTATGGAGAAACTAGAGAAAGAAAAATAAATAACAAAACACTTTAGCCTACATCAACACTAATTACCACTCAACATTTATTATCGACGAACTTTTGAAATGTAATCACTACTTAACAATAAAGACAATAGTTTTGATACGGAAATAGCAGGCTTGACTTGATGGGTGTTCTTAATTCCAGTAAAAGAAATCTGACAAATAGACGTGATGCGTGATGTCTTTTTAAAGGCCTTAATGCGCATGCACTGTAGACAAAGTATGATGAAAAAATTAGAATCTTCCACTCAACAGTTATTGAACTATACAAGATAAAAGGCCAAATTTTGTCTGACAAAAGTGTTTTAATGACAGGGCATACGTCTCCTTCATTACAGTATAATTAGTGATGTTTAAAGAAAACATTTTCGAGACTCCTTTAGCTCACTTTGACAATTTATCAATTTTAAACGTGATGTAAGTCACGAATTTGATCGAACTTTAAATTTATCTTTAGGTTTGTAGACATTTAATTATACATAAGACAAGTGTTATCACTTGTCGGCAGTGTTTGAATAATGTATCCTAATGTTTGACCAACCTTGTATTGCTTTCAATATTTATTACACTAACGGTATATAATAAAGACAGGAACTATGCTCACTGATTAAGACAATTTCCGCAACTATTAAAGCACGTTCATCCGGAGTCGCATGACAAAACTGAGACACCAGCTACAATCGGCAAGGAATTCTTGAAAATCATAAAACTAAGGTTCATTCATTTAATATATATGAGGAGAAGGTGAAGATTGCAAGGGGGGTCGAGGTCCTTTAATTTCTGAAAGATACAGAGGGTGGCTTTTTATGTCGAGGATGGCTAATTGAAATGTTTATTACCATGCTGGTGAATTTTTACACTACACATTGGGGGCCGCCTAATTTAGCAAGTTCAGAAATGAGGGCTTTGAACATTTCATATTCTAAAATTGAAGCTGTTCATGCCCCCTTCTGATATTGAGTAAACCTTGCCCAAAATCTAAAGAGTTAAATATTAGTGTTATTTTATTTCATTTAGTCAACAATCGGCTGATGGTGGAATACCTTAAGGAGGCTGCTTGCTAGTGGAAAAAATCCATTTCAATAATTGCTTTTTTTTCCAGATCATAATTTTTTAATCAAACGCTACTCCTTGCTGGTTTTGAATATGAAAAGAAAATGCTTAATAGCCGTTATAACAGCTGAGCCTGTAGTTAAACATTTTTTGTTTTTAAGATCATTTAAGAAAGGCGAATGGGTCAATACTAAGCGAAACCGGCCCATTCAATGAAAACTGTTGATAGCTGTAATAACATCTATTCATGTACGTTCATGCAAATTTAATCGATTTTGAAGGAAAACGTCGTAGAAAAACCCATTTTTGGCCTGTGAAACCGAGCAGCAAAATTCAGTTAGAATTTTTCTAATTTTGTGTTACGCTCCTTTTTTTTTTTTTTTTTTTTTTTTTTTTACACATTGCTCCTTTACTGACGCATCAAAAACAGTTTGAAGATTTTGCATCAGTAGTTACTGTACGCTAGGTATTCTTGTCCTGACGATCGTACAACTGTATATGAGGATTTAGTTCTTTTCTGTTGTAACCCTTTTGTCTTTTTCCATCTTGTCAATAAAATTGTTATAAATAAATAAAAGTATAAATGACGGATGACGCTTCAGTACTGCTGATCAAACCCCCCAAGCGAACATGAAGGTAACCACACTGTATAGTCAGGGCGAAAATCCATTAAGCTATCAAATGAATCTGAACTTTTTAGCTGCAGGCAGTTGTTCCATCGAATGAAGGTAGACATTCATTGCTCTTGTACTTTATGCATCGAAACTAAAGAAAACAAAAGCCATCCAGGAGAAAACTCCAAAAATATTCATTATGTAAGTACCTTTTTATTGTTAGTGGATTTTTCTGCCAAGAAATAGCGGTCATTGCTAAGAAAATTTCATTAAAAACTCCCACCTAAGGTCGAAATAGCTTTGTTGTACAAGCAGAATGGTAAAGAGGGAGTTACCGATCATGGGCCAATTTTTCTATTCATAATTTCACGGATCACGGATAGCTTTCATGAATCACGGTTTTAGAACTCGTGATATTGCTTTGAGACCTTGGCAGCTGTTCGAGCTAGTTAGACTGCCAAAAAAGTACCTTGATTACGTGTTATAGATTATAAAAAGAATTTTATGCATTTTTCAGATTAAAAGAGATGATCAGTGGAAATAAATACGCTTAGCGGCCTGCTTACTCCTCAGGTTCCATAGGGACACAGGGGCCGTTATAGTGTTGCGTCTTTCAACGTTTTTTTGCTGTTCTTTTCACCACAGGTGGAGGAGCGGTTTTAAGTGGGGAGAGGGAGGGGGCAAACAACGTTATACCACCTCGCAACTTCACCGTGCTACCCCATTCAGCAATCAACTTATTTGTTCTACTTACGATGTTTGTATTTAAGTATCAACCGAATCATTAAATGTACGTTTATGATTTGAGAAAGATGTTTTTCGTTAAAATTGATTTTGAATTTTTATGTAGGCAAAGTGAGCGAGTTTTGAAAGCTTTCGTTAAATTTTGTATCGAAGAGAGCAAATTTCGAGACCATTTTTAACAAATTAAGCTTTTTTGCATCTAGCGAAGTGCGGAAATGTTTGGTAAATTGAAAAGAGTGCTTTTTTTTAGATAAACAGCGAGCGAGGTGTGAATTTTTTGGGGGAGTACGGATCTGCATATGAGTCATGATCTAGGATATCTATTCTTCGTTCTATTCATCCATCGCAGAATAGAACAATAGCATAAACAATAGAGAACAATACAGGCCGTAGGTGTTGATTACCCTAAAACATGACGGTTCTATTAAACTTATATTAAAATATCATAGCCCTTAGTCATGTGGTATCAGCTTAAAGCACGAACCATTCAAATTATCATGAGGATAAACGTTGGGTTTTAAAGCCGCATATTAGGGAGCGGTCATTAATTACTGGGGGAGAGGGTCGGTAAAATTTCTCAAACATCAGCCCAAAAAATCTTGGCCCTCCCCAAATCCAAGCCCAAAAAATTGTTGCCCTCCCCAAATCCAAGCCCAAAAATTATGACCAGCCCCCAAATGTGGGCCCAAAAAAATGTGGTCCCCCCCAAAAACCGAGCCCAAAAAATCGTAGCCCTCCCCCTAAATTTACTGGCCCTCTCCCCCAGTAATTAATGACGGCTCCCTTAGAGATAGTATAGCTTGTACGCATGCTAGTATTTTGGACCTTGTGTGCGTTTTATGATGTGGTATACATGTATTATCTTAGTTCTATTACTGTGTTAAACAAACATACAAGACATATAAAGATGTGCTGATTTTCTCTACAATGACAACTGGACAAATAAAGTATTGATATTGGTGTAAATAAAGACATGTTTAAAACATACTTCAAGCTTGTCCGGCTTGCAAGGTGAGCAAAAGGGATCGTGAAACAGAGAAGTTTTGTTAAATATGTATGGTAAACCGAGTGAATTCGAGTGTAAAAAATACCAGCACGTGTGAAGATTTCAAGAAAGTTGCTCAAGCTAGCCAGAGGCGAGGGCAATTTGAAAAAATCTCCCTTTTAAACTGCACAAATGATATCCCCCTTCCCCCAAACTGTATAAAAACGTATTTTCTGGTTATAATAAGCTTTCGCTAGTAAAAACAGGGAGCTGTAAAGCAAGAGTGCTAAGGGAATTCACATATAATAAGCTTACATTCACATATAATAAGCTTACATACCGAGCAAAGCACTATCAGAAGACCACTGAGCTATCTTTCAATCTTGTTGTGGGTAGAGATTCAACAGGTTCGTCTACACATAAGTTTCTGAGTCATCTTCCAGTGATGTGTGTGGCTATCGCTCTTCTTAGGCGTAATTATCCTCCTGGATTAATTTAGCATAAGCTTACGTAAGCCTAATTCGTAGTTCTTTGGTGTTGAACCTCGGTTCAAGTCACCCGTAACGACGCGCATGATATCTTCTCAGGCATTTACCACATGACAAAGAAATAAATGATTCCCAACGGAACAAAGTGTAGTTGGGAAGCGTTTTCATTTCGGCTAGTAGCATTCCGTCAATATT
>JANTNT010055553.1:14386-36253 GCA_024752375.1 Entacmaea quadricolor | reverse complement strand
GCTCACAAGATTTTATTACATTTAAATTTTAGTATATCTTAGCGATAGTCTTATTGGGTGGGTGATGTGTTTATATATTTCTTAGTTTTTGTTGTACTTAGCTCTGTAATTCAGCTTTATGCTGCAATGAGTTTTAATAAACGGTATATTATGATTATGATTATGATTATGATTATGATTATGATTATTATTATTAATAGGCATTCTGCAGCGTGAATAAGCTCGTAAAATGAGCTAAAGGTAGGCAACTCCGGGCCTGAAATCGCCGACATGCCTCCAAATAATCCTCTGAAATCGGCTCTTTTTCTTATCCCTCGATAACCAACTGAAATTTGGAACAAGAATCGACACATATTAAACTACAACTGACCGAAGTTTCATGGAAATCCACTAAATTTATCACCACGATAATGCCTCCTAAACAGTCGAAAAGTCCTTTCTTCCTATGATATGTCAAGACATGAGGTACCAAAGACTTCCGAAGCTGTCACGAGCTCTGTCACGGCGAAGCGTATTGAATGCTGATTGGTGATTATTCATTTTCGTTAGTGAACGGAAATTGTTTAAATCTCGGAAATCTTCGGATATCTCATATGACAAGCGTTCACTCGTGCCCATGTACTTTTGGACATAAGGACTATGTGTATAATTTTTGAGCTGTAGGGGGCATGTCAAAATTTGGCGAGTGGATTCGTGTGAACATTGTTCAACACTTGCATTTTTTCTGTCACTCTAAGTTAGAGAAAAAAACCTTTAAGACGTTTTATAGTAAGGCTGAGAGGTTACAGATAAATATTGGGTCCGGGAAAACGTTTGTGACAGGTTATCTTCGGCTATATAGTTGCATGAATTAAGGACTTTATTGCACGTGATTTTGAGTCGCGAGACCTCCGTAAGATTTATAGACTGTGAAAAAAATATATTCGTGATCGGTGATTCGCTATTTTTTGTCCCGTGAACCGTGCTCAAGACCCCCCTCTTTACGATCGCAACTCTCTTTTGTAGTAGCCCTTTTGTGTGACCCTCTTCTTTGTCAAGAATACGTGGCGTTACACTTCAATCCTCGCCTGTATTATCACTCTAATTTCCACAAGCTAATCGGTTTCTGTAATAAATTCTTTGT
The DNA here is from genome assembly GCA_024752375.1 of Entacmaea quadricolor. NCBI lineage: Eukaryota > Metazoa > Cnidaria > Anthozoa > Actiniaria > Actiniidae > Entacmaea > Entacmaea quadricolor. Next base: position 35,130 of record JANTNT010055553.1, on the reverse strand, counting down.
TTCGAGTTCTGTACATTTTTTTCTTTGATTTCATTTTTGTAATTTACTAGCTTTTACTCAACTTAATTCATAGATTAAACCGTTCGAAAACCAATTTAGATTTCTGAACGTGTAACTTTGACTCATTATATATTTAAACAACGTTTAGACGATCTTTTGTTTGGCGAAGTTTGTTTGCAAAATTATTTTGGAACTCGTACGCCTGACTGGTAAGCGCGTGAATCTTAGATTTTTACTATCTTTTTGAATAAATCCGGTCACTAACACAATTCTCTTAGTCATTTTCTTTATATACTGAACCCGGCCAAAGCAGCTTTGTAGACTAACGAAAGGCGAATTGGTTCTTGTTGCTCCGCTACTCTGACGAAGAGTTCGAGCAAGCGCTCGACATGTACCTTGCACTCTGATTTATTCACCTAAACAGTCACTCGTTAATACATCTCCCAATTTACTTTTTGCTTAACATGCAATGATGAAGTCAAAGGCATTAAATTATATATTATTTGTCTTGTAGTCCCTAAGGCTACACTATTTTGCCTTTTAATTTGTGTCCTTCGTACGGAAGCTTACGGAGAATAGTCGCTTAATTATCGGAATTATTTTTCTTATTAAATTTAAACAGAAAGATTCCATCCTTCAGCGATGAAAATAAAATGCTATAAATCAGCTTTTATGTTCCTAACCTAAATTAGTAATTTCTAAGCAGTTTTTCAGTGCTCAGTTCCAATCAAGTAGGAAGAAGAATTTCGCTTTTACACGGCAGTCTGAAATAATTTCTTGTTCGGCCGAATCATTTCCAAAATTATACTAGTCGTTTCTAATAGAAAGTAGAGTGCTGCGAGGTTGCATTATGCCTGTCAGAGTTTATGATTAGTGCAATACTTCCCATGAAACAAAGGTTACGCATAGAAATAAAAGTTCACTAAAGAGCATGAAAAAGAATTGAATGAATACTTAAATGTTGTTACTAATTTACATACTGAAAATATCTAATATTATCGTATACTAAGCTAATTAGTTTCTTTTATGATATAACCTGAAAAATAAATTGGGGACCTCCCTTTCATAAAGGGTACAGAAAAGTATCAAGTATGTGTAAACCATAAATTTAGTTATTTATATAATCTTTACAGCTATTTACATTGAAACAAATGCAGAGAATGTCCCGCTTTGTAATGCACTACTGGAATGCATCTACCAATAAAGTTTTATGCATCAATGATTATGTAAAAATGCATTCAGAACCTTTGAAGAGCATAGTTCATGTTATATACGCATTCCTTGAGTGGTTTTATACAGTGCAGGGCAGCAAAGTGACTAAAGTTATCAAATGTAAGGAGCATATAATAACTAAAGTAGTCCTGGGTATTCTTGTTGTTTTGTGGTACGAGGATCTAGAAACCATGTCCAAAACAAAGGCAAGGTTTGGTAATGGCTTCTCATACAACATTAAATATTCATAGTACAAAGGCTGTTTTTACTGTATCTAGAATCGTTTCTAGATACAGTTACATAATTTTCCATATTTTTCATATTTGAAAACGATTTCCAAATACTGAAAATTGGTAAAAGACATTGTTTACCCACTTGGATAATTAAGTTTGTTCTATCCTGGGTTTCTAGTTATTCCCTGGTGACCTAATCATGGTCAGTCATTGGTCGATGTACTATGAATATTTGTTGTATGAGAATGTTATTTGTTGTACTTTATTATTACTGTTTGTATGCTAATGTTACAATTCACAGTATACTGCATTCATGATTTTATCAATACATGTATGTAACATGTGGCAGTTCAGAAAATATATCAATGAAGTATATCTTGAACTTGTATCATGGCTGGTTTCACTTTAGATAAATATAGACTTCATAGTGTATTTGCTGGAAATAGGTATGGATATGTAAAGCAGAGTCATCACATTTTCCAGCTCTGCAATATGCAATATTTCGTGTCTATGGCTTGTAGTCTTATGTGTTCAGCAAATATAGGTTTCATTTCCACTAAAAGTTAATACAATTTTGAGAATACATGCCGGTGTATGTTCAACGTATGTAATCAGCAGTTTTAATGCAATTTGGACATTTTCCAGATTAGTTTTTTTTTTCACCGTAATTGGCGATTGGTTATTGTTTTGTGCCTCAATGGGCGATTGGTTTGACGGGTTTGATTTGTTTGCCTCAATGGGTGAAGACCAGCGAGCTGTATCAGGCAGGAAGGTCAGCGACAAGGTCTCTGTGACTGGGATGGTTTGTCTCTCAAGAGTATCCAAGTAAAAATTGTCTCCTTCGACAAGGATATGATCGACAGTGGCAGCAGTCCAGCATTCGATCGGCAAACTTTGAGCACACAACAGCGCTGAAAAGCTCATAAAAGAACATTGCCTTCTCCTCGAAATATCACTAAACTATTCGTGACCTTTATGAATGCTCCCAGTAATAAGTAAGTCTGCATTTGGCATGATTAACATGATACGAAAAAGAACTATAAACTTACCTCACTTGTGTTTGAATTAGTCGAAGACGTCGAAGACTCGGCGATCAAAAATCATGCTGACGTCAGAGTAACGACTTATAAGAAATGCCGCTAAAAGTAAGCACTGCGTGCTCAAATCATCTAAAGTAAATGATTGATTGACAAAAATTGACACGAATCGAGATTTTTCATGGCATATGTAACACAGGGAATGGATCCCAATGTACCACAGGTAACCCGCAAGATTAGTGTCGCTGCTCGCCTGGTGACTCGCAGCAATTGAATTAATTTACCGAAGCATTTCAGGAGGAGAGAGAGAGAGAGAGAGAGAGAGAGAGAGAGAAATTAAAATAAAAAAAGAAATAAAAAAAAAAACAAAACGGGGAAACCTAAGGTAAACTTAACTCGAAACAACAACCAGATATCCACCTTCTATAACTCACTGATATAGTCAATGTTTCATTAATGAGATCTATATCAAACGAGAACTCGTGTCTAATGGTTAAGGGGGGGCAGAACCTTTTAACATTCACCCCTGCGAACTGCTCGAACTGCATGTACTTGTGACAACCGTTGTATTGTATTTTCGAAATCTCTTTTTCCATGTGGGATGCTAAAACCGACGTCCCAATCCATTGCGCATCCGCACGAGCAAATTCGTTCATTGCTCATTAAATTTAGGCTTTATCACTCAACTAAAATATTGGGCTACTAAATTTTTACTAAAGAAAAGTTTTAGAAGCCATTTACAGAAGTCGTGTCCGTTCTGTATCGAATCTACAGATACTCGCGTTCGGCTCGTATCTGTATCTACCAATACAGAACGGCCACTCATTCTGTAAATAGTACAAATCGCTTAGTCGTTAGTTGTCATCTTAGCATAATTTCGAGTGATTCACCGCTTATCATCAATTCTGATCAACCGGGCTGTTGAACCGGGAGACAATCCCCTTCTAATCTAATTATCTTTGTAGATTACGCAATTTAGCTTTTATTTGGCTGCAACTCCCGACACGCATCACGAATTTCGGGATTACAGTCTTTGCACATACTCACAATCAGAAAAAGTGGCACCAAGTGCTGTTAATGCCGCCGTACTGGATTTTTTAATCTAATATTTTATTTAATATTCTTAAATATTAACATTTAAGAATATTTAAAAATACCAGATGAAAAAATCCAATACGGCGGCATAAACGACACTTGGTGCCCACTTTTTCTGAAATTTGCGATGCGTCTATCAGAATGTAATATTTATTAGAAATAAAAGTATCTGAGTCTTTTTTCCCGAGCGCTTAAAAAATAAACAAACAAACAACAACAACAACAACAACAACAACAACAAAATGCTTATTTGGGCTTCCTGTTTCAGAATGACTGTGAATAAAAGTCTTGGCTGAGAGATGAGTTTGACGTTAAACAAGAAAGTCACTTTTGATCTTTGGCCTTTTTTTCCATATATTGTTTTGTAGTATTTACGAAAGATTATCTGGCTATTTTCGCCTAAAATATGCCGTCAGACTTGCAGGTTTAGCTGAACACACTCTTCGGACTCCATACATAAAGCTTTACTCCACAAGGGACTGGTCATTATTTAAGTCGGAGTGAGGGGGGGGGGGGGGGGGGGGGGGGGGGGAACTGGCTGTTGGTGCAGAAAAATTTCGGGACCCCACCCTAATAATAGTATTTATTTTTTTCAGGAGTCCTCCTTTGGGACTATGTAAGTTATCAAAGGGACTTCAGGACATTTTCGCGCGGTTGTACTTTTTGTACTTTTTATTGTATGAAACTCTCTTTAACACAAGACCATCGACAGCCCAAAGTCTCCCTCTTCCTTTATTTATTTTTTTCTGAATTTTTGGCAAAACATCGACCGAAGAAGTGGTATCTAAGAAAGAATATAAAATCCCTTCTCGCGACGCGAGGACATATTGTAAAGAAAAATTCTTTACTCACGTGATATTATAGTCCAATCACAACCGAGTACAAACAATTGTGTGATTGACACGGTCATAATAATAAGCTCCACCCGAAATGGTTCGGAATTTCTGGCGATGTTTATATTTTATATCTTGTAATAAATTTTTTGTCCTAATGAGGTCCTTCATGAAAAGCACCTAATTATTAATGGTTTCCTCTTTATATAAAGTTATCAATATCAAAATAAATGAGATTTAATGTATTTTGTAGTTAGAGAACGAAATGGTTTACTAATTATCGTATTTCTCTATTGGCAAGTTTTAAACACCGTAAATTTCATAGTTTTCTTCGAAACTTCCAAACAAACAAGTGTCGAAAATCATTCTACCCAAATTATTTTAATAATTTAAATCAAAAACTACAATTATTTGAATACTTTAATTTAAAAATTACAATTTCATATATTTGTGATAATATAATTCTTAGTTGGATACGTTGAAGAAAGTCCACGCCAAAACTGACTCATGAAAAAACCAGACAGTTTATCTAGTGATTCAGCCCTTCCTAAGTTCGCTGGATAAAGATGATCCCGCCATACTCCGTAAATTTCAATTTCTTTTGAACGTTTTGGTATATTTTTAAAGAATCGCGTGAAAAATATCCATCGCACGACTTTTGATAAAAATAATAAATAAAAGTAAAACAAATCAAGTTTTATAACTTTTTGTAGTTCAGTTAGGTGACGGAATACTTTAGCAAATAGTAATTACAAAATTTTCTCATCACATACTCGGGAAGAACTCTTGATTTTATATATAGTTTAAGATATGTTTTGAACATTAATTTTTATTGTAAGCTTAAGCATTAAAAAAAGTTATTACACTACAGTTTGCCATGTGATATTAAAGGTTAGCCATGTCGAGAATATCTTCTTCTAGATCAAATTCGAATTTAAAAGTTAATTTTTACGGAGGCTGTGGAAAACTGGAGAAAAACTCTCGAAGAACTCTCGAATCAAGAAACAACTCTACTCACTCGGTTACACATCGAGCCCGGTGGGACTTGAACCTGGGTCGCGTTGGTGAGAGGGGAGCGATCTTACCGCTACGCCATCCTTGCCGGCTATGGTCAAATCTAGATTACTTGCTAGTTTTAATTTAGTTTTCATCAAATACTGCTTTATTGTACTTGATATGTACTTGAATATTCAATAATGACATTTTAAAGACGCAGTTGCGCTACATTTGCGCTGAAGCTTCTTCCTGTATAGTGTTTTGGTCTGTTATCATGATTCAGATACGGTAGTACCATAACTTGAAAAATCGTTTTACAAAAATAAAGAACTCTTCTAAATCTTAGTTGTCAAATGATCGGCCTTGATAAGAGAGGCAAGCTATTAAGCAAAGCAACTGATCTAGTAATCATCATTGAATTTCACTGAATATAATCGTAACAGATGGTAGGTGTCTGCCAATATACCAAGAATATATTATAAATAAGTAGTAAGCAATATGGAGGTCAACAAGTCTTAGGGCATATGAATAGCTATCAATAAGAAAGTCTGACCGGCCGTCAGAACGTATTACGTACACTCCAACAGCAATGACATTTTCAATATGGCTGCCAAATACGGTAGAAAATCTTATTCAATTATTCACTGACCAGCTAAGTAAAGCAAATACATCTCTTTAGTTTTATTTGATTTTTATTTTAAATTATTGAAAAAATTGGTTTAAAAGTTTCTATTTCATCTTTAGGGCGTTTTTCTTTTAAATCCGAACCAACAAAACGGATCGAAGCCGCCATTCTTAGCATGCTGTCCCAAGTTTGAATAAACTTTCCTTGCATCCGGACAACATTACTCACGTTTTCAAAGACCAATCTGTAAAGCAGCCATCGATAGCATTGCGGCAGCTTGAGATTAATCAACCTTGAATGTAAGTTCATAAATTTTGAGGTCCTTGATTTGATTAGTTTGATTCAAGTTGTCGCGAGTCGGTAAAAGCAAACTCGTGAGGCCTAGCAGTAACACCAGTCGACTCTACAGATGAGAAACTTTCAGCCCCGTTTTCATATCCTGATCGCTTTTAGTATGCAAACTCAACAAACGATGAACGCAATAGAGGATATGTCAAATATAATTATAATTTTAGTGAATAAACCCTTCGAAGACAAACCTTTATTCATTTAGAAGATTCTGAAGTGATTTATTTTGAGCATCTTTGGTTTTATGGTTTCTTTTTGTGCTTATTGCTTTTCAATATCTTTCACTTCTGTTGAGCAGTTTGCGAGTTTTCGGTCCCATTCAGTGGTTTTCTAAGATTACCTTTTCTTGTCTGTGTGTGTGTGTGTAGCTAGGAAGATATATGTCTAGAGAAGTAAGCCTATTTGATAGGATAGCTATTGACACAAAGGTAATCATGTGTGTCAGAATCAACAACCATTCTCACCTCGTCTACTGTGCATCAACAGATCGTAATGCAATCATCTAATCTGAACCTCTTGAGTTGTATATTAGGTTCCCGGAAATGGTTTGTTTATTGCCAATGGGTTTAGCACAAAGCTCTCTTTGTACTTTAGATGCCTCTAATTAATCCAGGGTCATTATAAACATCGCAATTTGAGTGGATCACCATTCACGAGGCTTAAGCCTACTAGATCTGCTTCAAAATTAGTTGTTCTTCTCTCAGTACAATCGAATGCTGCTGCCTTATTTTGCTTAAATTTAACTCTGAAAACATTTCCATATTCACATAGTTTAGTAAAAATTGCTGCAAGTTGAATCAACAAAGAGGAAAAAAAGTTGGACAACATCTCATTATTGACCAATCGCCGTTGTCTTCTGTATTCATATCAAGTCAAGTAGTTTCACTCGACAAAAATGAGCCGTTGATGTGACCTGTGCTCTCCAAACATGTTTATCACCCGTAATGCGAGCATCAAAACCTTGCAATAGATCGATGGGCTTAGGACTTCGTGAAGAGCTCACTTGATTGAACCAATTGAAAACAGAGAGATTACAGCCATAGCCTGACTGACGACAAATGGACTGATTCCATTCATAAACTAATCTTTCGAATAAAAGATGGCATACAAAGTTGTGATTGAAAACTCCTTTGGCATGATGTGTTATTAAAATATTAGCCTTTGTTATTTTCACCCTTTTTTCGAGCTTGGACCTGTCCGAGTATGTCGTCTTCGAGTCTAGAATAGGGTGAAAAAGTTATTATAGCTTAGGGGTAATCTTTCTGACTTGTAACATTGAAGCCCTGCTAAAACCACCTCAAGTTGATTTGCTTTTGATTACAGGGGTAGAAAAGCTGCCAACAAGCTTTCTTAGCTCAACTCCCGGACTCAACTAGCAAATGTTTTTGTTTTGATTTTCACTTTTATCGATAACAAGGTTTTTATAATTAATTCCTAATAATCTTATCCCTTTTATTCTTAAGTTTGGTACACACAACTTCCTGAGATAATTAACACATCTGAAGTATGCTTTATTTTAAACTTATGATGATTGAAAAATCTAGTTCAGTTTCTTTAATTTTACATACAAAACATCGAGCAATCATACGTCATGTAAATAGCCTATCCTTTGTACACGATGTAAATCCCTTTTTTCTCTGATCATTCTGTCTGTGCGAAGGAGATTCACCGCTTCTTTAGAACACAATCACAGAAGGTCTGACGGAGAAGATCGTTTAGTATCTGTAACTGAACTGCCTTCGTATCCTAATTAACTACTAAATCTGACTTGGCAAACTTGTGGCTTAGCGTTATATTATAATATTGTTGTAGGAAAATAGGCCAGCTAATACGGCCATCCTTAATTATCGTTCACATACTACTGAAACACTTTAAATCACTAAGATACAAGTTGCCTCCCACAAAGCTGCCAAGAACCGGTAATATATTCAGCGTGTCCGTCAGGTAAATGCTCGCCGGCCCCTTTTCGGTTATGTCCCTTTTTTGTTGTTCACTTTTTTATTATTTTTGTACTGATTTCTTGGACAATCCTTTATTGTGATAGTCTCACAATTGCTCAACACAATCAACTTCTGGCTTATACGTTTATTCGAAATCACTGTATACACATCGTTCATCTTTCGTCTGTTTTTTCTTATCGCCTTTTTATTTATATATTCTTCATTTTTCCCTCTCTATTCCATTTCATCACTCATTCCTTCTCTTTGTTTTATTCCTTGCACTTTTTCTTTTTTGTAGCTTAGCAGATATAGGCCATTAAGTTGGAAGCCATCTTCTCCATCAAACCATAGTCGTCCAGGCATCCGCTCGTATTCAAAAGCATTTACACTGACAATCACACATCGCTTTAATGCGCTACCGAGCAAGAACACGGGTAAAGCTTGTATTGAAAGTTTCCTGAATCAGGAGAAATGAATCAAGGTATCTCTGTTCATGAAACATAATGAGTACGGCACAACTCAAGGGTTAATCTCCCATTACCAATACAAGAAAGTGCAATATGATGTCATTTAATAAACTATCCACAAACCGGCTCACAAGATGTTATGAATTGAGCATTCTCCCGCTATGGTCAACTCTTTATCTTGGTTTTGAATCCCATCGGCTGTCAGAAACAAAGACATAGCAACAAAAGATAAACTACTAAAATAATGAACGAGAGGAACGAAGAAAATCAAATTCCTTTTCAAATCAATGAAATATATTAACATGGATAGTTTGTACATACAACAAACAATTCTGCTTATCTCATTCATATTTTGTAAAATATCCTTAATATACTATCAGTTTTGGATAATAAATTGGTGTTCTTATTTTCTTTTTTGATAAAGTGATCTAATCTATTAAGAAACTCTTTCTCTTGTAGTCAATTAACTTCGTACGAAGAATTGCGAAGGAAATTACAAGCTGGTCATTTTTTTCATCAGTCCTCATCAATGCACAATTTTAAAATGAAGATTTTTTAAAAAATGGTTTGGAATATAAACCATCAGGGTGAATTCACGTTAATTCGCGGGCATCAATATCACTTTCAGATTGAAATGGATCCAGTGGATCCAAAATCAATTAATTAGTCTTCAGTATAAGTGCCGTGTTCTATACGAATCATTAGATTTGAAGGACTTTTCAAAAGCTGTAAGTTTGTGTTTAGTTGATAAAGGTGAATTGTTCGGCTCTAGGGTTTACGAGATGCTGCAGGAATACTAAAGCTGTATTCGATCAAAGCTAGTTTACAAAATTAAATCAACAAGAATTTTTTTGAAGACATTTTTTTTTTATTAAAAAAAGATATTTCAAAATAACTTAGATTTTCATGAAGACAAGCATGGTTAGAATTACCAATCGAGAAAGTTTTTTTGTTTCCCAAAGATTTTATCTCGCACGGGCTGGGCTATAATACCATTGTAAAGAAGCGCGGCTTGCTGGAGTTGTCAAATGAAAATGAATTGGTGTGTTTGCACAGCAATTGTTACAAGATGCACGGGGGCTGGCGGAGGCTATTAAATAATTTAATATAATCTTTTCAAATCACAAGCACATTAGGAATCCTTTGGAGAATGAACTAGTAGTTGGTTTTGTCCTATTAATCTGTTTTGATTCAACTTGATTTGCAGTTTCTAATTGAAGTGTAGCTGCAGCTGTACGGGTAAACTGCAAACCTTTATTACTAAGCCATCACTTCAAAGGAAAGCCCCTCATCGGCGTCCGTTCAGTTTTAAAACATCTGACAGTCGCTCAAGCAAGCCTTCTTTGCTATTGTCTCTTTTAAGAGATAGCATTGCTTGTTATTATTAATATCTAAAGTTCCTTATATCAGCTTGAAAATCTGGAAGCTCAATAGCTTGAGCGTCAATTTTATTTACCAGACATGCAATTTGAAACCGACGATTTCATGTTCCTCCCCCCAACCTTTTACCATGTTTAGTATGTAAAGATATCATCAACACATCCTGATTCGCATGGTTTTAGCGGTTTACTAATCAAATGCTTTTAAATTTTATATGTATTAAATATCTAACACAATTCAATTGACAGACGAGCCATCATGTAGAGAAAGTCAATGTGAGTCTTTAACACGTTGTAACATGCTGGTATATATTAAAAATCCTTTAGTTTTCAGTTGTTAAAAACTATTGATTTTCACAATGTTCTCTTTCATTTTGTCAGTCAATTTTACAAGTCAACTGAAATTGATTCGGTCTGCGTTTTTTTTTCTTACGAAAGATCTGCGATTTGACCGTGAAATCGAGTCACTGTTACTGTGAAATAACTTTCAAATACACTCTCCTCACTCTGCTCTCCTCAGGTAGGATCGTAAGAGGATTCGTCATTATCCGTTGGCTTCCTGGGATACCAGCCTCGCAGCATGAAGGAAGTACCGACGTTAAATAAAACGACTTTACCTTTATTACATACAAAACGCATTTAGTGTCTTCTTCAAATCCCCAAAGTTCGTTGTTGTACTTCCTCATTAGCGTATAAACTTATTTTCATATAAGGAAAACAACAAAATTTCTTGATTGAATCCGGCACAACATCAGAGTATGGCTGAGATTACGAGAACGACCCGTTTACGCCCCGAGCTTCATATTTTGACATTTAGTATACGTATAAATGCTTATACAAAATCTTTACTGTCGTTTACACTTCAATGTCTTTGTATAACACCATTTTATGGTTGCGTCTATGAACAAGATTTCCAAGTAAAACTCTATGAACTATACTTTATAATTTACACTACAAAGTCTTTTTGTATTGTCAGCTAACTTACTTACTTATACTTCGTTTTTTATCGATTTTTGGTTTTCTTTTCTTTTCTTTGCTTTTTTTTTTCTTTTTCTTTTTTGTTCTCCAAAATGAACCTACTCGTCGAAGAAGAATGAACACGAATTATTCTTAATTAGTTTGCCTTCCTTCGAGGCGGGAAAAAGATGAAACTGTAAATTTTAATCGTTAAACTTCGCGTTGTTATGTGTCCCAAGCAAAAATCGTTTTTTTTTTTCCTTTTTTTTTTTTTTCTTTTTTCTATTTATGGCTTTGCATTAGTTTTCTACATCAAAAGTCTCTTCAAGAGTTCCGTTGGTCTTCTTTTCCCTTGCTCTTCGATTTTGAAACCAAATCTTTACTCTGTGTTCAGTTACGGACAGTAGCGATGAAAGTTGACGTACTTCTGCGCTTGATAAATAATGTGTGTCTACGAACTTAGCTTCCAATGCGGCGAGCTGCGTTGATGAAAATGGAATGCGAGGATTTCTATCGAGTTTGTGTTTACGATTTCCTTTTCGTGGTTTTGATCCTGGAAAAAAGAAGTAAAAAATATTAAGGAATTGAACAAAGTTGTCAGTATTCCAAATTCTCTGACTTAATAAGAAAAATTATTTTCTCACAAACTGAGGTGTTATCTATGCGGAAAGGTTTGAATTGATAAAATTTTAAGATAGGATTGGTGCCGTTCTTACAATCACGCGAAAATAATCGAAATACAAACATTTACAAGTTTTGCTTTGTAAATCATTTCTGGAATATTAAGAATTAAATCCAAAACGCATTTTTCAGTTCTTTCGATGGTTTAGTAATAAAGATGAAACCCTCTATCGAGATTATACTGAACACGACTTATACTGCGGTTGCTGCCGTTTTCTAAAAACATCGGCAAAAAATGGGATATAATAAAATAACAATTAAATTAAAATTAAAATTTATATAAAATAAAGTATAGAAAAGGGAACGAGAAAATAGATTTGCACGATAAAAGGACGCAATGGAAAACAGTTTCTTCTCTGATTTCAGCTCAGTTTGTATTATGAAAGAGGGTTATTACAGTGTTCTGAGCTCAATTCGACATTGGTTCATCACGCAATGAACGCGCTACATGCTTTGGATAAATCCCGTCGTAAATTTACCGTGAACAAAATCCAAAGAAAACAGTTTAGTCTCAAGCTGTAGCAGCTCTGTATGTAGTTATAGGAATCACTATGGAGCTTCTTAATGCTCTATAGAATACATATCCAGATACATTCCCGTTATCAAAAATCCTAATGAACCTTTAGACATTGAAGTTTGACGAGAAGCAGAGTTATCAGCTGCTAAATAAGGGCGTTGCCATCTGTTAGCGGAATGAATCACGGTCTGTGAACATCTTTGTTTGAAAAATTCCAAGGCTGTAAAGATAGAAACTGCTCCTTTCTTTGAAAATGACAAGCAAGCGGTTTAGGTATGTAGATACCAAAATCATCATTGAGAAGAAGCATATAATTGGAGCAAACGATAAGAAAAATAAGGAAATCTCCTAGAAACTTACGCTTGAGTGAGCACTTGCGGTAACAATAAATATCTCTGTCCGATGGAAAAAAATATTTGTGACTGTCTCCGCAAGCTATATAAAAGCTCACCAACAAAATATCTGAAGATCTAGCAATCCTAAGATAAAATATCATTTTATGTATATCTGCTCTCGTAATCGTTAAAGTTTTGTTGTTTCAGGAAGCATTTCTTCAGGGCACGATACGAGACAACTGATTCCGAACCTTTTTTAGACAATATTCGGAACTTTTGCGGCTTGATATAAATTCAAACTGGTTTTCTGATAGTGATTTCTGGTAGTATTCTCTGAGGATTTGATAGCTAGTCTATGCAAATGACATTTTCAGTTTGAGAATTTGTACATCAACGACAAATGGATATGCGTGATCTTTACGCATGAAAGAACCCGTTAAGCTCTTTCGTTGTGCGTGTGTGTGTTTTTTTAAGGGAATGTTACATATGGAAAAGACTTTTTCTTTAAAACGAATGCCAAAAAGAAATATATAGAAACAAAACCGAATCTGTATTTTTTAAACTTATGCTGAACAAATAAGAAAATCCATATGAATAAAGGCTGTGCTTTGTACAACGAAATAGGAAAGGAAACAATAAATTACATCCTGATCACACACACATAAAACAAGTAAAGACATCAAGCGAGTTTTTTCCATTTTTTGCTAAGTTATATTTCTTCGTAAGATTTCAGAGGATTTCATAGAAGAAGTCGGATAAAGAGGAACCAGAACAAAACTGTTTAGCCAAGTTTGTCGTAAAGATTTAAAGAGATTACGAGGTTAGCTTTAGGACCTAAGTACCTACGTATGCAAAAAGAACAAAAATGTATTCAAAACCTTTACATAGTGGATTTACTCTAAGCTGTGTTCAACAGCAAACTGTAACAACAAATACGCGGAATAGCATGGGGATTATCACTTACGAGTCTTCTTGTTATTCTATGCGGAACAAGCTGTAATGGTAGAATATAAAATAGTCACTGGAAAAAGGAGGAAAGACCTTATGTCACACCTTATGTGGCGAAAACTGGAAATAAACTTGTAATCACGAAAACAGAGTCTCTAAGTCATGTTATCTTAGGTAGGACTGGCCACGATCGTTTTTAGGGTAGAAAATAAGGAGAACTTGTATAATGATGCTGAAAATATAGAAATTGAATATGAAGAATAAGGATTAATAGGTCTCGTTAGTTTTGAGCGAGGCAGACTACAGAAGTCGAGCAACCAGATTTGAATGACAACATTCCTTGTTCAAATTTTAGCTAGAGATATATCGTTGCGAGGAAATCTATAAATTCTTCGGCTGCAAGTAAATTTTGAATAAATAGCTCTGATTTGCAATCTTTAAATATCAAAGCTAAGAACAAAACAACACGTCCTCTATGTACATACACTGACCCGCCATCTTGAATAACAAATCAAACAATGTTATTTTCTCAAACCTTGCGGTCTTTTTGGTGGATTTCCTGTCCATTCAAAGTTTCCTGTTTGAACATGGACAAATTGTCGACAGCCTTTAACTAAAAATCGTTACGAGTGAAGTAAAATTGAATCGTCAAAAGCCTTAAGTAACCGCTGGAAAGAAGCTTGCATTTTATTGATAAGCATGTCATTTGCCCGGCCGAATGGCAGGCTAAATCAGAACAATGTGTCGAAATCTCAGCTTCTTTATACATGACTGAAAACAAAACTCGATGGTACAAGACTTTCAAAACAAGCGAAAAAGGCTCCGGAGTAGAGTAGTTACGATTATTATCAAGTTGTTGGCGTTTATTGCTTTCAAATGGTGCATATGTGGTTACTGCGGGCTATGTGTGAACTTGGCAAGCTTGCCGGGTTCATTTAGGACAGAGAAATAAACTCTACCTAAAATAGTTACTTTAATTTGGACAGGTTTCCACGATACATTGCGCCTTGCTTTGTCTCTGCCCCGTTTATCGGTAGAGCTGTCCAAAAGGTTCTTTAACACCCATTTGTACTAATACGTGTGGTTTCGACTTACACCATTAGAATCAGTAAACAAACCAAATCTGAATATAACACGGAAAGGTATCTGTCTAGTTTGGTGAGTTCTAGAGTTGCATTGCACAGAAAACAGGAACGCTTAGAGCGCCCTTGTGACAACCTTATCGTCTTCTTTCAAAAGCGCTTCTGACTATTAGATATACCTTGCGAAACATTCACCGCAAACAAAGTAAAACACGAACAAAGACGAAAGAAAAAAACTCAAGTGGCCACTCGAGTTTTTTCTACATCAATAATATAACTCCCAGCACAATCTTCTCAAATAAAATTAACTATCAGCTCTTTTTCTTGCTTACAAGTTTCCCTGAAGAGGTTATTTTGTTTTCTTAAGTACCTCATTCAGTTAATAGGAAAACAATCATACAAAAGAGTTTTGATTTGCGGGAGCACGTTACATCCTACTTCGAAGTTTCTTTCACATTTAACCAAAAACTTACTTGGTATTTTAGGAGGGCAATACCGTGTATAGGCCAGCCAGGGAAGACGCATTAAGATGCTTTCTGTCGACTTTACAGTAGTCTCTTTTTCTGATGTTTTCTTGTTGCGAACATGGTGTACTGAAGGATTTTCCTGGACCGGATCACGACACTTGAAGGACTCTTTTCGAAGGATATTTTCAATGGAAAATGATAAAAACGGTTTTTCCGGTTGTTCGTTCTGAGTGCTTCGTTTGAGAGAATCGTCAATGTTCTTGGCAGTCATCTTAGCGTTTTGTGGCCAGTCAGTCAGCTCGTAGTCTAATCCTGACCAGCTGTCAGGCCTATTTCTTCGCTGACCTTCCTACAGCTCTTCCTTAGCTCAACACAAAGCTGGATTTTGTTTCAGCATGTTTACTCATGCATACTTTCAAAAGAGGCTTAATTCAAGTTTCATTATGGAGTCGTTGATCAAGCTACTGACAGCTCATGTCACCCTTATCCGTAGTTTCGACAAATCCAACCTCTTATCGAATATTTTCCCTGTCAGCGAATCGTCACTTGGTGCCTATTAATCCGGGATTATTTCATCTGACTTGGGTAAGATCCTTTAAAGCTTGTTTTTGGATTTATAAACGGAGCACATACATTAACTACTACGATTTCCCTTCCCAAATTGATCTATTATTATTTTTTGAATGTTAAAAAGTTTGCTTCAATTTAGGTAAGCCATCTTTCTAATTGTGCAGTCTCTGATAAAGTGGTATCGAATCGTCCAATTTATTAAGAAGTGAGAGAATTATTTATAAGCACTTGAACTTGTCATTAGAATTGATTATGGAAAACGGAGCGTAAAAAAGTCTAGTCATCCTTTCACATGTCAGAGTCATGAAAGAAATAACGATTTAATATGTATGAATTACACCTTTTTTTGAAAATACCATTTTATAAATTCTCAAATGTCCTCAGTTTTTGCCTTGAAAGATTTATTTTAAGCTGAGTATTTTTCTAATCAACGAGGCGGGAGCCTGAAGTTTACTTTCTTTAAATGGTCTATGAGATAAACAAATGTCTTACAATAGACTTCTTAAGAAATGAAGAGTCTCTTATCATTGAGGAGATCATTGCTAAACGGTGCAACACTTGTGGTTGATTGGGTGTTATTTCTTGTTCAAAGAGAGCTCTCATCGAGCTTGGATTATTGACTGATTGAGAAGGACACGAGTAAACGACTCAATGATACCTAGAGGAAATTTAATTTGTGGTTGAGGATGACTGAGGATAAACCGACTTCAAAACACATGCTCAAAACAAATTAGCAAAACGAGTATTGCTGGGATGTGATTGGTTAAAACAAATGATAAGCTAGAGTTCTTTGAACTTTGGGGCGTGTACCATAACTTCAATATGTCTAACGGACAATAAAGCATATCCAGATAATGAACCCGGTTTTCTCTTTTAAGATGGCTTTATTTCTGCTCAGAATTAACTTTGCATCTGCAGTCGAATGATGCCGGTGAAGAAGTTAATTGAATCATATCAAAACTAAAGAAATCTTCATAAAAAAATCTTTAATTTCCTTTTACTTGGCTGCAGTTAAATTTGGCCCTTTTATCTAGTTTACTGTTAATTACTGGGTAGCCGAAAGGCCATGTGAAACCATTGTCTCTGCATTTTACAGTCGACACACAATTACTTTGAGACCGTCAAGTCAACAAGCTTTATCACCGTCACAAAAAGCGACTTTGCTTGTATTTTATTCATAAATTTATAACTTAACCAATGGGCTATAAATTTCATACACATCGAGGTATTTGGTGTGATAATTGGGGGGATTGATTGAAGTGTTATGTTGATTAAATTAACTCACTACAGCGTCGTGTTGAAGCGCGCGTCAAGGGCTATCGTTCTAACATATCCCTTGTAATCACCTTTTAAGTGTGCACTAATCCACGACGATTGATTAAGCGGGCATAAGATGCCATCCAGTAAACAGAGGATCTAGCCTATAGAGTCCTTTTTCAATAGCAATGAAACCCTAGAGCCTGTTAATTCCTTGGTGTACATTCCTTCATCAAAGGCCAAGTCCATCCCCGCCGCAATCCACACAATCAATCGAAGTCCATCCGTGCAAAAAAGCTATAACAATTGGCTAATAAATCCGTAAACTAGCTACTATAGTTTGTAGATCAAGCTCTTCAAACGACAAATCCGTTCTTCATTATTTTTTCCGTTTCATAATCTCGTGTAAAGACAGTGTAAAGACTTCCTTCCGATAATCCCTTTTCTTTGTTCAATGTTGGAGAAATAGATAGGTGCATTGCGTCTAATCCTAAGCTCATATGAACAGTAGTACAAACAGTAAATATCAATAAGGCTACGACTTGACCTAGAGACGTATTATATACTGCACATGTTCACCGTGTATAATGAGGCATCCATAACAAGCTTGATTTATACAAAGATGTTCTTGCTTATCGGAGTGGAACAACACATTTATTGAATGTCATGTGGGATCCACTGCAAGAAGGCAGTGATTAATCCATAACTAAGCCAACTACGTCAAGGAAGCTTTGCCAAGGAACGCTTGGCATTAGAACCATGTCGATGAATCCCACTATTGTGATCATGACATAGTCTCCCACTGGAAAAAAAAAAGAAAGAAAGAAGGTAAAAACCGCTGCTTTTGACTGTCGCGTTTTGTACTGCCTACATTTGACTAACGATACGTTTTTAAATCGATAAAAATACACTAGGTAGGCTTTTAAAAAGTTCCTTCTATTTTTCCTTTTTAAATTCCTTTTCATCCTTTTTTATATGTGTTCCACATTACCTTTAGTTGCCATCCGACAAAACATCGAAGAATAAAGGCTCATAAAGACTCAGTTCAATAATTTCCTCTCGATTCCGACAGATTCTCTGATTTTCGATATCCCTTCCATGCAGGATATAGCTGTCAAAGACAAGACAAAAGATGTTGAATGTTGTTGACTAAGATCTTCAACTTACATAGCTATTCACAAATGAACAAATGAACAACTGAATTCGGAATTCCTTTTTATTCGAATGAAAAACCCAAGCTTCTACCTGCTTCTTCTTTGTTATTTTGAGCCCACGCGTTGTCTAGGAACTGCGATCGACTTGAATAATTGTCAAACAGCTTCTTGAATAAAGTAGACGACTGCTATTTCAGTGGTGTTTTTACTGATCAGGTTTTGAATGGAATTTATTGAACATGTGATAACAATTTAAACATGCAGAGAGAACGGACAATCCACAAAATAACAAGAACACTTCATCACAGATCCGCCAAATCTTATATATATTTATTAGATTGGTGCAGAAGAAAGGATCCCAAGCAAGAACACTTTGTCTGTGATAGCCGCCTTGCTTCTCATTTTGGAGTTCCGAAGCAAAGCATAGAGCTGTAACCTATATTTACTGCATATCAATAATCGATTGTTTAACGCTGTTGATTGGTTTGTGATCAGTCGTTATGATGCATATGATTTATTGTTAATCAAAGACAAAGGTCTTTTCACGGTTGAATTTCACTGAGCTTAGAAATGTTTACTTTTCGATTAAAATATGATATTAAAACCACTAATTAAATTATTCGTATCTGCATACAGCCTTCTCACGTGTTACCATACTGGGAGTTTTTTCCTAAAGTCATTTCGGCAGGAGTTGGAAAAAAAAGTATTTAGGTAATGTGTAAGTTAAAGCAGTATTTGGGCCGGAAACATAGGGACGCTGGAAAATTAGTACATTCATTTTATAGAACATTGAAAATTTTCATGCGAGTCCTAGCTTGCATACTATGAGCTGAAAGACTGGATGATTCAAGGAAACGCTGGAATTTCATATTAATTTTCAGAGGATTTATTCGTTTCTGTACGACTGCTTTTGCTTTAGAAGATAAAATTGAATGACTCAGGCCATCATAGTTTCTATTAAAAAAAAAAAAAAAAAAACTTAAGTAAACTTCTGAAACGGACTTCTTGTCGGTACCAAAGATATGCCGTCAAAACAGAACAGTATCAGAATGGTTTGTTATCTACACTTCAAACCACCAGTAGACACAGCAAAAATCAAGAATCAAAAGCTTGGTATCTTCCAAGTCATTTGGGGGAGGGGGGGTAAAAAGTTATTCGGTTTTAGTGAGTGAACCCATATATTGATTAGCCTAAAGAACCAAGCAAACGCTTCAAACTTCGCCCAAAAACTCGCAACATCACCCAACAGGGTGTACAAACGGTCTCAACATTTTGGTCATAACATTGTTTGATATTATTGGCCAACAATTTTGGGAGCGTTTGCTCGAGGCATTGATTTAAATCACCACTTGAGCTATTGGCACCAGTCTCCATGATGAACAACATCAAGCCAGCTTTAGAGGATATACAAACTACCCAACGTTTTCGAACTTGCAACAACCATTGGAGTGATCTATTGAAGGAGGCTTCATTCAGATTCGAATTTCGAATTAGGGTAGAAACTGACGAAGAGCTCATTGAAACTGAATGCTCGATTAAAGGAATAACTAATACAACAACCGGCTGAACTAATAAACGTTTGTAAACGCACTCTCGGGTTTATTAGTTTGACTGGTGTTGATGTTATAATATAACATTAAAGAGTCTTCGCTGCCTTACAATAAGGTGACGATTGAGGATTAAAAACCTCTTCGTAAAAAAAATACACTAAAAAATTGTAGAAATGTGGTATAGGTAACTTTTTCCACCATCTACTCACACACTGAAGCTTAGACCTTTTAGAAATACATACAACAATTTGAATGAGTGGAAAAAGTAGAACTTCTCTTTTTAAAAACCCTACGAATATATTTGAAATATAGTCTTAAGTTAACAACACAAACAGCAAAACATTTTAGAGCAAATTTTCAATTTTTATTAAAGTTTTAGTGAGATGGGATCATTCAACACCACTTAGTCTCAGTACCGTGAGCATGTATATGAACGATCAGATTAGAAAGAAAACTTTGCAATTCCTTTGTATAGTTACAGTATATACACGAAATTCAAAATAAAAGTGTAGTATGTAAAAAAGACCCAGTTTTGGGGGTTACTTAAAAGTCTACTTATAAGGCCAGAGGATAACTTTTCGCTTTCCATCAATGATATTTTTGTTTCTGACGCAAGTTTATACAAAACTTTGGGGTCGACAATAATCAGTAAGAAAAAGACAAGACAGACTTGAAACCTAACCTTCTACACCAAATAGAGTTCATGGACGGATCCAGGCGTGGTGAAGGGGGTGAATAGTCCCCCCCTTTTTTGTAGAAATCCCAATAAAAAACACTCAAAAATTAATTTAGTCAAACCATTTTTCGTAGAGTCTTGAAAGAAAGTCACCCCCTTAAACAAACTCTGGATCCGCTTCTGGAGTTTATTGTGATTTAACAATTCAGTGTTTCATGTGGACATTCAAAAACGTTACCTGTACTAAAATACAAATCAAAAACAAAAGTAGAGAAGAGTAAGTGTGAGCCGTGTAAATGAGGAAAATTAAAGAACTTTCCTGCCCCAAGTGAGGTAGAAAATTGGCGGTGAGTTGAAGACACTTTACCAGGCAAATGTATCATTC
>JANTNT010055553.1:0-14286 GCA_024752375.1 Entacmaea quadricolor | reverse complement strand
AAAGAACTTTCCTGCCCCAAGTGAGGTAGAAAATTGGCGGTGAGTTGAAGACACTTTACCAGGCAAATGTATCATTCTCACAGCCTATTTTGTTATCAAAAACAGTCTACCTGATCAAAAACAGTCTACCTGATAAAAAAACAAGTTGAAAATAATAATAAGAAACCCATAATATCAAAAAGTGATGCCTTACCTTGCGGGATATCCTAGCTATCCATTAGTATTGATGTAGGTATCGTGGAATATGACTGTTGATTTGGATGTTAATCTTGAACCCCCAAGGCTTGTCTTGAACTGTCACTTCAATCTGTCATTCACTTTTGTCAAAAACTTTTGCCCTAGTTCCATCCCGTTGAAATCAGGTAAAATAAATTTCTGTATTCCATATGGGCATCGTTTTTCCATATATCTGTGAATCTGTCCATGTGTTTCCATTAAGATTCAAACGAGGCTTTCAGTTCAATTTGGTAAAGTCTCAGAGATTGCGGGAGGTTGTTCTAACATGTGATTACAGTTTTAACAAATCATTAAAAAGGGAGGCCTTTCAACAAGCTTGTTTACGATCTCGACACCGGACTTAATAAGCAATTAAACTTGCCAATAGTGCAATAATCTATGATTAATTGCTAAAATTAGAAAGTGGAATCCGGCCCGAGACGAAAACAAAGGCCTACCGCAATTTAATAGCATGATAGGAAATTCAATGTCAACAATGATCCTAATGCAACGATGATTTCTGCATACCTTGGTCTTCCACGGTTTTGCTAAAGATGCTGGATTCGATTTTAAAGTTAATAAAACATAGACATAAAAGTTTACATCTACTTGATTTTCTATAAAAAAGAATCATAGTTCAAAATTAAAGGGCACCTCACTGATGTTCACTTTTTCTGTTTTTATGTTTTATCACAATTTTGAACACATTTGCATAATTATCACTTTTGGTTTCATCAGCTGTTTACATTAAACGCCTTTTCAAAGAAGGATGACCTTTTTTGGGGGGGATGGAGTAGAGCTTTTCTACTCACGGTAGAGTGAGTATACTTGATAACTTCATTTACATGTCATTTGATCCAGACTTTTGCGGATTATCCATTTGAGGATTCACTAGGAGAAAATATTGATCAAATGCAACAAAAGATACTGAATTCAACTATTACTGGTATTTGAGGTATGAAGAGCAAAATTAAAAAGTTTTGAGCAATTGGCGGTTAATCTCTTGAGAAAGCTACCGCTTGTCACAGGATGATATAATAAGAATAATTAATGACAACAAAGCAAACTCGGATGAAAATATGAATGACGCTTGTGTTGAGATTAAACTTCATGAATTTTGTAGAACTCTTAAAAAAATAGTCTTTACTTATTTCTGGTATATGAATTACATTTTCGTGTCAAATTAACGCTGACATTTTAATATTAATCTTAATCCAACGACTGCAGACGATATGGGAAACATCTGTTTTTTTACATGTAGCCGACCACAAACAACATCTGGGTTGCACAAGAGCGCTAAAAGCAGGGCGTATTTGCACCTCTTACTTTAGATCACACCGCGATCACTTGAACAAACAAGTCTTGTCACTGTAGATTCTAGGAGAAGTATAGCGCTGACAGCTACCACATTTTACAAAAAGCATTGCGGAATAGCTATTGGAGGTTTAATATTGCGACCTTGCAAGATGTATATGCGAAGTTTCTCTTTAGTCAGACAATAAGTAAAACCAACTCCACAATTCTATTTTGGTGACAATTAGTTTTTAATTCGAATAGTTTTTTGTTTTACTTTTATTTGTAGAACACTATAGAATGATTGATAAATACAATAAAGCTGTACATTTAATAATCGTTTTTGTACATCCACAAAAAAATGTTTTAAAACCTTTCAGAATTTATGTAAACATAGTGTTTGACAGTGACTGCATCGTACGGTTACACCCATCCACGATGGGGCTGTACCTTTATTGATGGACAAAATGTCAACAGTAACTAATTTGCTTTCAAAACAAGAATTTCATTTATTTATTAGGGATGAACCAAACTTGAAAAATGACCGTAAATTGAGGGTCTTTCTGAAGTAAAGGCGAGTTGCTTGTAGAAATCAATTCAAGTAATTGCTTATATCCTCAGCTGTGTCCCTGGCTGATCCAGGAAATTTCTTTTCAGTCTTTAAATTATGGCCTCATTACCTGAACAGTTATAAGGCCCAGTTCCAAACCATCCAGGCATGAAACATCTTCCATCTTCTAAAATGACTGGGTTTGCAAACGAAATTCTTTCGTCGTTCTTATCCCAGGAATTGCAGCATTTTTTTTCTCGTGCGCGTCTATTTTGGAACCATATTTTGACACGGTGTTCAGATAAACCAAGTTTAGCAGAAAGGTCGGTAACTTCAGAGCTAGATAGATATCGTGTTTCAAGGTATTTATGTTCCAACGTCATAAGTTGTGATGTAGAGAATGGAACTCTCGGATTTCCACTGGATTTACGCTTGCTACACTTGCGTCTCTTTGCTCCTGCAATAAAAGAAAACAAGGTTAGTAAAATAATGGTAATAAGAATAACAAAGAATAAGACTTGAAATAAGCAATATAACTCTTGAACTTTGCACCCAAATCGGTTTGCGACTTGTGATAAGGCGATAGAGGATTTTTAATATTTTCATTGATTAACGTCGATAGATATCCAAAGGATTGTTATTTTTTGTCCAGTAACAGGAAGACCACCATGCCGGCAACCTCTTTTCTCTTGGGTGGTGGTTACACATGGACGAACACCCGATTACGGAATTCTTTGGTCCGTAAACAGAAAATCTTAGTTTTAGAACGTTTTGGGACATGGTATAAGAATAAGATATTTGTAGCTCAATCGAACAGTTTTACCTATTGAAATATATTCAAATAGGACAGATAAGTTAATTCACAATGTAAAGAACATCCACAGTATTATCTAAAACTTTTATTTGCATGCAGATTCCATGTGTTAATAAATGAATGATAAGTCTTGCCCTGAACAGATTCCTCGGTGTTTGAATGATTTCTTTCTCCGAAGATAAAAAATGAATCAAAGTAGCCTCACTAACTGCTGAATGTTAAAAGACCTCACGTACAATGGGTTGTTGAAAGCTTAGACTGAAGATATTAGATAATAATTTACCCCGAGGTTAAGCCGTGCGATTAGTGACTGTACTAGTAACGATCGTTAACTTGTCAAAAGCGAAGACTACGGTGCTCTCCTAAAAAATCTTTCCCAAAAATTACTTCGACGCTAATATTAAAACTAGTCAAATTTTGAGGCCTAAATTTGGTTAACTACTAGATAAAAAAACAAGGATTTGACGTATTTAAAACATGCAGTTGGTCCTTGCCACGGTCTATACTGAATTAAAAAAAAAACATTTTGAAGCAATACATTTTAAGTACTATTTTCAACCTTTTATCATTTAGTAAGTAGTATAAGTAAGATTAGAACAGCAGACTTACTTGGAAGCTTTGGAGGACTGTATCTAGTATAGGATAACCATGGAAGATCAGTAACGATTGAGTCATTGCTCGGTTTCCTGTTCTTCCCTTCACTGCATGCGTTTGTTGGGATAGATTCAACACAACTTATACATGTGGATTCAAGGTTTGTTCGCTTTAGTGCATCGCTTTTTCTGCTATCATTTCCAAGTATTCTATCGATGGAGAATGAGAGGAACTTGTTAGGAGTTGATGGCTCACTTTGTGAAGGATCTTTCCTTGTGTTCATTGTTTTGCACTTTCCCATACAGCGCGGCTGTTAACTACTGTGCGATATCCAGGGATTTTAGTATGGTCATGATAAAGAATTTTATTTGATTCGAGTATATTTACACATCATTCAGAGATTGTCATTCTTTTATTAGGAACAGATGAGCAAATGGATTACACAAGATGAGTCTAATCCTGCACATCACATGCAAAAAGAGGTACCACTCCAAAGACATTGTTACAGCGATATGCATGCACCTATGCAATTTTGGAAACATTTAAACTTTAAAATGCACAATCTCAGTTCGGGGAAATAACTCAAACGCGGCATTGACTTGCAAGTCGATGCGCAAGATATTGTTATTGTAGGCTGATCAATTTTCGGAGTGCTCTTTGATTACATTGGGACAAATCCATTAGACAGGAACGGTGGCATTCCAACGTAAAGATTGACATAAGGTGACGTTTAATGATTCTCTAAGAGGCCGAAGTCAAGTGCGTCCCAATCAAAAGTCGTTTCTGTAAAGTTTCTGGGCGTCGAATCAGAACAATTGCATTCGAAATTCAATTCCAATTTCAGATAACTCGAAAAAGTTGCAGATTAAGTCTGCAAATTGTAAGGCAGGAATTTTTGTTTGAGTTAACCAGACAAATGTGTTGTTTCGGATGTTTCCATCAAGTCGTCATCACTTTACAAGATGGTAGTGATAATATGCTTAATAGAAATAATTCCTACTAATGGACAAACAGTTTGCAACAAAAGAAGCACGTCTTAAGAAATGTTTTCCTTCACAGACAATTGCGAAAACAAAATAAACTCGTGTTCTCATCCGCTGTTCTGAAGCAAACTGATTATATTTCTCTAGAGAATTTCTACCGTCTTTGTTCTTTAGATGTATATTTGTGATTATCTAAGTAAGGTTATTGTACTCTTTGGTTTGATCAATGGAAATGCTAATCAAGGTCGGAAGTTGATGAGTACTGCGCATAAAAATACCCTAACGCCATTTTAAATAAACAGATTCACAGTCAATTTAAAGCTATTGAAAACCCTTGACAGTAATTGAAGGAAGGAGAGAGTTGTGTTGATTGAAGTGCCACCTTGTTGACCGAGAAGTCACGGAGAAACAACGATCGTCGCCCGATTAGCGTTAGATTTAAAAGATAAATCATGTCGGATGAGTTCGTTTTTCCATTAGCTTGTAAAATAATGTCAATGGGAAGATCCGGCTAATGATTACTAACTCAACCCATTTTATGATAACGGTGTTAATTTTATCGTGTTGTGCATTAAGGTTGACTTGTTAATCAGATAACAACAAATTGTCATTTTTAAACTCTAGCTTTACATTTTTCTAAGGGCAATAGACCGTAGGGTCACCGGTTGTTTTGTTGGGTTTCTATCCTTTGCACAACAACTTACCTTTCGTATTATTCCATCTATTCGTGGTACTAGGCGGTCTACTTAGTTTACTAAGTACTATTAGAGTGGCATGGGTGGCGTCCACCGCTAATGCGTCGTCTCTCACCGCTGTGAGTCCAAAGAGTCGGGTCGCTGATTCGAGCCCTGCGGACGCCAGTTTGGCTCCGAGTTTGTTTGATGTGTTGTTCTCTCCCTTGCCACGAGGGGAGTTCTCCGTTTTTCCTCCCTCTATAAAAATCAACATGCGAGTTTGAGAGTTGTGTGTAGAGAAAATTCGAATGTAAGGAATGTGTATAGAGTACACGGCCCCACAAGATTTTAGCTTTAAACAATCTACCGTGTATAAATAAAAATATTATTATATTATTTATCAATTTGTATACCCTATAGTCGGGTTGCTCAGATGGATAGTATATTTTTCTTTACTTTATTAAGAACTAGGCAAGATGCTATTGTTAAGCGGCAACAGGGTTTCTTAACATAAGGATTTCTGTTTTTTTATACAAAGAACATGAAAACATGTAAATATCTGGAATAAAATCTAGTGAAAACACATTTTAAAGCTATGGAGTTTCTTTTGAGTGACAGATTATCATCAAATCAGAATGATCGAAAACAATAGCCTAATGGTTCTGTGTTGACGCTATTTCCCCCATGCCAAATCTTTAACAAATTTGATAGGCAGATACTCTTAAATAAATGCTACCGATCTAAATGTTTTAAGAAAACGATTAAAACGGACGAGATGGAAGATTGAAACTATACGATGGGAGATTGAAACTATACTTTAATTTCAGCCCTGTTTCAAAAAACATTGAGGATGGGCGATCTAATATCTGATCGAGGTTGAAGACTGAAAGAGAAAATGCCACAGAAAATGAAATAAAATTTTCCTTTTTGTAAAGAGATGCTTTACATGGACTCTACTTAAAACTAATGTATGCAGTATAGTTTAAAACACTGCGTGTCAGTGAATCTGCTATAATAGACACCAGATTCAATTCTCCCACCGTCAACGTTTTTGAACTTTGATAGGTGTATAACACCTCTTCCATTCCTGTACTGTTGGATTGCTAAATATTATTGGCTTCTAAAAAAAGCCTGAAGAGGATTAAACTCTAATCAGTGCTCAAGTTGATAGTCTACGTATTCCAAGATAAAATCTCACCCTCGCACCCTCGTCCAGCTCTCGCACTAAATTTGAAGTTGCCTTGACACCCACGTTGGAAGTTAAAACATTCATCTATTTTCTAGTTATAACAAAGCGCTGATCCAATAAGCAGTTGTAAATATCACTTAGCTTTAATACCATATCAACTCAACAACGTGTTCCTGCATCCCACACATAAAGATGACCTCTTTTACGCAGTCCCATTGTGTATTCAGTACATCTTACTGTAAAATGTCAAACGTGATGTGTTGGTCGCAGATAGTGTCTTTGATTGAGGAAGCTCTTAGTTTACAACAAAACGGCCTTTTCACGCCTTCAACGTCGTGTACTAAGTATATCTTACTGTGAGATGTCATCAGTGGTAGCTTGAATGCAGATAGTGTCTATGATTGAGGAAGCTCTTAATTTACAACAAAACGACCTTTTAACGCCTTCAACGTCGTGTATTAAGTATATCTTACTGTGAGATGTCATCAGTGCTTTTTGGTTGCAGATATAGTGCCTTTGATTGAGGAAGCTCATAGTTCTCTTTTTTCTTCCTTCTTCAGAAATTGAAGATAAATTGTCCCTTGAGGTATCTGAGTGGTTTCCAGAAGATTTTGGATTTTTTCGAGGTTTTTGAAATGTTGAATTTGACGGCCCTATTGTAGTGCATTTTTTGTAGTTGGGATACCTGTCTAAAATCATTTTGCGCGTGCGCATTAATAACATGACTTCATAAACAAGAGAAGAAATAATTATTATTGTTTCTGCTTTTAGAAGGTAAAAACTTTTATTTTAAGTTGTTTTTAGATTGTATTACAAAGAATGTAAAAAATTGTACCGCCGCCCGGTTAGCTCAGTTGGTAACGCGCTGGTCTGTTGTGCGGGAGGTCGGGGGTGCCTTTGTAATTATATCTACAATTGGTTAGACCTTCAAGTCTTCTCGGATAAGAACTTTAAACCGTAGGCCCATTTCCCGTCTCTTCATACTTCACAACCTGTACCGGATGGACGTTAAAGAACCCAGACCGCTATTCGGGGAGAGTAGGCCGATAGGCCGGTGGTGGCCAGCCCTTAAAAAATTCACTACAGGGCGCACTGTCATGTCAATTGGCTCGAGAGAGCTGTTGTGGTATCCCTGCTCTCGGAATGAGGGAAAAGTCATTAAAAAAAATGTTTAAAAAAATTCGTTGCTTGAATTGATTCTTAGAGATCCCGGGTTGATTAATAAACAGTGAGTGACACATTTGCATATCCTGAGCCCTCGCAATACACCGATCCCCGGCTTTGCTTCAACGACCACCCAACAATGGTTGTCTTTCCAAAGGAATATCCGACGAACAAACTCAAATTTATAAGTTTCTTCAGGAGTTTTCAATTTTTTTTCTCGATGTACCATTAGAATGCATTAATTTTAAGACAGACATTTACAATGTTCAGCAATCGGTTTCTGTTCCACGCTGTATATCAAGAAATATCCGACTTAGCAACAGTAACTAGGGAGGTAGAACAATGGATTCGGGATCGGTGAATAACTCGTTTCTATGCTTCGCATATCCACGAGTTAAAAAAAAACCGGCCTTTTCACAACTCAAATCAGAAATCATGAGATGGTCACCAGTCTAACAGCACCATTAATGGATCATGTACTACTGGAAGAAATGAAGTAATGCAGTTGACAATTCCAATTCAAAACGCGTGATTTACCAAGACTTGCCATCAATTTGAAGAAACCATTAGACTATTCTTTTGCATCAGTGCTAAAAACAAAATCAATTCTTACAATGATGACATTAAACTATCGATTTAACTAAGACCTGTTTCAAACGTCGCATCTCACATGTGCCGAATGCATTTACAAACAATAGATAATTAGGCGGTATTCTTTGATCTAATTACATTTGGCACATGTGAGATGCGAAGTTTGAAACATGCCTAATACACTAATAGGTACATAAAGGCCTGGTTCCCATAAAATATTATATCAGTTATACTATTTAAGATTTTCAGCAAAGATACGATTATCATCATTTAGGATTATTTTTGTGTTTAACATTTGAGAGAACAAACCCCCAACAGCTGTCAGTGAAGATTGCACATTTGTCCACAAATAAAAGACAAAACAAAACAAAACAAAACAAAACCAAACCAAACAAACAAACAACAGCGTGATTGTGTCTTGTTCCAAGATGAGAATTCGAAGTTAAGTCGAAATATCACTCGGTCACGTAACCTTACAATCTACTAATCCCCTTTTAATGAGTATTTACTAACATCTTATTGTGAAATGGTTTTGGCCGACGGTTTAATTAGATTTCAATGACCGCAAAAATGCATGAAAAATCCTGTGAAAAAAGATCGATGACCGAAATGTAAACAAAAATAGACGAAAAAATATTTGCGAACAAAGGGTGAAAAAAGGTTTTTATTTGAAAGTTTATACCATTGATCCTTGTTGACCAACATCAGTGAGTTCTATGGCATTTAAAAGAGAAAATGCACGGTTCATGTTCACTAGTTGCGCGTGAACTTACTCGCTCGTTTATTTGTTTTAACGTACTTCACTTATTCACAACTCGTGAATAACACTTTCACTGTAAAAAAGAAAAAAAAAACCTTTCCACGGTGTTTTTTTTTAAATTGATACCGAGATTTTAAAATTGAATTGAATTAAAAAATATTTCAGTTTTGAAATAAAAAGTTATAGAAAAGCTTTTATCAAATTTTATACCTATAAAAACGCCGTTTTACTACATGCTTATTGGGATTGGTTGAGAATTGCGAACGAAAGAATATTTATTATTAAGTAGGTTAGTGAGTGAATAATAGAATATACAATGTATAAATAGAAGGACGAAAAAAGTAGTAATTTTTTAAGCTTGAATATTTCGGCCTCTATCCAGAGGCCATCAACAGCAATTGTCTTAACATCAAGTAACAAAATGCAAATTAGTTTAAGAGACTCAGGAAAATTGACTGTCCATGCTCATTAAGATTTGGCTTTTGTTCTTTCATCAGCAGCGTTCCGCTCGACAAAACTATTGACATCATTATAAGAAGAATCCACATGGAGAAAGAGATCATAACAGAATTATCCCAAGGAGAATTAATAAAACTGATTAATCAAAGCACCAAGAACGTACATTTCACTTTCAATGACCAGGTGTATATAAGTCAACGGCTCAACACTCGGACCGCCCGGTCCTAGCAAACATTTATATGGTTGAACTGGAAAGGCGTACTATTCTACCCTGCTAAGCAGAGGCTATTTTTTGCCCTTCCGTATGTGTGAGTGGCAGGCTGAAGGGCAGAAAAAGACCTCTGCTAGCAGGGTAGTATACTATTCCGGCTCTGAGAACTTATCAGAAGAGCTGGAAGAGATAATCTTAACATATGTATTGGACAAATTAAATAGCTTTGACGAGAAAATCAAATTTACGTATGAACTCTCGCAGGAAGATACTATTAATTTCCTAAATATGAAGATTATGTAGAGGGAAGACCAATTTGAGTTCACGGTACGTCGAAAGAAAACCAACACAGGTCTTTACATCCACTGGCAAGCCGCAGTTCCTATAACTTGGAAAAGGAATACGTTGTGAGGACTCGTCAAAAGACCTTTCAACATCTGCTCAAACGTAGCCTGCGTTACATCCGGACAAATACCTCGGTAAAGACGGACTTTACTGAGGTATTTGTCCGGATGTAACGCAGGCTAGCTCAAACGAGGAATTACTAAACCAAGAGCTCGATCACCTGAAGAAAACTTTCCAAGACATTAATGGTTTTCCGAAATGGGTAATTGGTAACATCACCAGCGAAGAAAAAAGTAAATTAATTGAAAGGAATATGCAAGAACCCCAAACAGCCAACTCTAAAGAAAATGACCAAAAAACTATGACTGTCTTCCGTATCAAGGGGATGAAGGAGTCAAACTAAAACACATTACCAAGAAATTTTTACCACCCCACGTGAAAACTCATTTTGTATTTAAATCTAGAAAACTGGCAACGCGATTCAAGATGAAAGACAGCATCAATATTCTACACAAACATGATGTTGTTTACAAATCAGAGTGTCCAGAAGAGAACTGTCAAAACAACTATATCGGTGAAACAGCCAGACGACTTGAAGAACGAATATTAGACCACGGCGGAAGAGACAAGAGCTCTTCTATCCTGAAACACAGTAAAGAAACCGGTCACAAAAGTATATCAATTGAACACTCTCGTATCCTCGCGTCCAAATCCGGTAACGGCAGAAAAAGAAAAATAGCTAAAGCGCTACTGATAAAAGAATAAAAGTCTCATAAACTAATTTGCATTTTGTTACTTAATGTTAAGTCAGTTGCTGTCGATGGCCTCTGGATAGAGGCCAAAATATTCAAGCTTAAAAAATGATTACTTTTCTCATCCTCCTATTTATACTTAAGTTGCATGCCCAAATCAATATATTTAGTTTTATAAAGCTTTCAAGTGGTATACCAAGAGCCATTAGGCGAGCGTGTATACAAAGAAATGACAAGTTACAAGTGAGATATTCCACGGTGTGCAACACCATATAAAATAGAGTGGAATACCGACGAATATACAACGGCGTTCCTGCATTCTGATTGGCTATATTTTCTATGGTATGGGATAAATTTCAGTGTATGCAAACACTTCAAAAAAGGTTGCCAAAATAAAAAAGGAAAACCGAGACTGCATTCAGGGATACATAGTAAGTGACTGTTCATTATTTCAGTATCTGGGAGTGGCAGATAAATATTTTTAATTATATATAATACAATCAACCTCTATTCGATAAGTGACCGATCATAAATTAGTAAAAAAAAAAGGGGGGGGGGAGAGCACAATTGTTGAAGTTATCTAAGAGGGGAACTTTTCCAGTTGGTTCATCGACATTTTCAGCATAAGGACAAGATTTTTTTGGCCAATACATTTTTGTTTGCGAGCAAAGCAAGGCTTGTTTTGTCATCGAAAGTTGAGATTTTTAATACGACGCGGGCGAAGCGAGCGCAAAATTTTGAATAAAAAAGCATAATTATACATTTGCACAAATTTAAACTCCAAAAGCAAAATTATATATCACCCACCTTCTTTCCATTACATTCGACATTGCCCGCCCTCCCGTTTTAGAACTCCTCTCCTGATAATTATTGCGCAATCCGTAACATTTCAAATCTCCCGTTCCTTCCCAATTTATGAACGGTTCCGAAGTATCAGAGGTATTAAATGTATTCTTAGTTGAAAATATTCCAACTTTGCAGTTTTACCGCTAACTTTAATTTAGAGGTTTTAACAGTTTAAAGATCTTTATTACCTTGTACAGTAAAACTAACTAATATCAGCCAGGGATTATTTTTTCAGTTATTTCGGTATTAAAAAATGGAGTAATTTGCTGCTTTTGAAAGTAATTACTGGTCCCATATAGATTGTTCTTAAATTATCATCATTATTACAATTATTATTAATTCATATATCATTTTATTTTATCTTTATACTTTTAGTTGTATTATTACTTTTAGTTTAGCATAGTTTTCCCGGCTATATTTTTGTAATTTTAGCTTATAAAGGTCCTTCATGAAAAGCACCTACAAATGATTGTGGTATTCTTATTAAATAAAACTTTTACTTCATCATTCAGTGGAACTGAGTGTCTCACAGTACGCAAGTTTAGAACCTTAGTTGGTAGATTTGAGGCTTTCACGAGAGCAATTCTAGCCGCTTCGACAAGTCGAGTTCGTCGAGAAAGAGAGTCTAGTTTAAAGTGCATGCAAATGAGCAAGAAACAACAGCCAAACAGATCAGATCCTCTGCCAAGCAGCTAGGCAATTACGTATGTTGTTCGCTTGGTTACAAAGCCCTCTTGCTCATGCGCATTCAAGTCATACTAGACTCTTCTTTGCGACATCAGTTTGTCGGAGCGGCTAGAGTGTGTCCGGAACTGGACTACATCAGGTTTAGAACTTGACAAAATTAAAGTTTAGAGACGATTTAGTCATAATAATTTTATCACTATTTCTGTCTAATTTATTATTCATTTATAATATACTTGTTATACTCAGGATATATATATATCTGATGTTATGTTTTAGAACGATTTTGATCACAGTGAGAGTGCGAACAAGACAGATGGCGGGCTGGTGATCCCTGTTCCCAATTTTCAACGGGCAAAGAAATGGAATACCTTCTGTGTGGCTGTAAGCAGCAATGTCCATCGATATCGTTTTCTAAAGTGATCTTGGGTGTCCAACAGACTTTAGTCCGAAATGAGATATTCTCGTTTCTTGAGGTCGTAACTGTTCTACCACCACCATGGATATCACAGTAATCACAACTGTGACGAAGAGAATGCGTTTTTTGTAGACTTTCATTTCCCTTCAACGAAGCCGCCGTTTCCTCGGTTGAGTTCTGCTCAGATTCACCTACAGGTTTGGGGTGTTGTTTGTTCGCAGTTGCCGCTTGTTTTGCCGCCTTGAGAATTTTTGCGAGCAATTGTCTATTTCTATATCTGATTGATGATTGGTTCGTTTGATCAGGCTGCGTCGCATCTCGTGAAGAGACGAGTTCATGTGTTATTTGGTCATTCAATGCTTCGTTTTTACAATCATTTAAAGTTATTCTATTTGTTGAACCTTCTTGACAGTGTGAGTCCAATGAAGTACTCCTAGCTAACATAGAAACTCGTTTCTGCAACTCGTCCAACTTGAAGTTGGCCAACTGTGAATTTTCCTTTAATGAATATGAATGTTATTAGAGAGTATTCATTTTTTTTAGAAGGGGAGGGGTGGGTGGACCTCAGGAGTCCCTCTTGGTGTTAAATAAAAATTTGCAAAGTTGCCACCCCCACCTAAAAGCAGAGTTGAAAAGTCACGACCCCCTCCCCTACATGAAAGCGTTTTTTTGACTCCTAAATTCTTTTCAAGAAGGAAAATAATGATGACCCGCCTTTTGCTACTAATAAATATTTGGTGACCCTCCCTATATTTCTCCAGCCCACCCCCTCTAAAAAATGAATGCTTCCTTATGGTTTTAAAAAAAGCATTCAACCATTCTTAATCTTTATTATAAAATAATTCTTTAGACGGTTTTTTTCCGAAATCACTTCAGTGACTACGAAACAATGGTTCCAAAACAAGGCGGGAGTTGATAAAGTTGTTTGAGAACAAGTTTCGGTACAAGTTTCATGGACACTAGTACACAAGCGAATTAAGATAAAGACTGGGGCCCCGACCTCATCTCAATGCCCCCCTCCAGTCAACGTCACAAATTCGACTGTACGTTTATTCAGTCTCGGCGGAGTTTCGCGAAAGGAGGGACTGTTTCAGTGCAATCTAAATCAGGTATGGTCGATCTATATCTAACAAGAAAAGTTGTTACAGCTTTCGCTAATTTTTTGTTGTTTTGTTGTTGTCCTTTATAATGCGTCCAATGCTTAAATTTAAAATAATCGATGTGGTTGTTTAGTCGTAGACAGAAAGGGCGGGAGAAAAGGTCGATAGCCTACATTAGACAGTTGACGTCATTTTTGACGACATAAGTACGGGAGGAAAAAGAACGAGTTGAAATGGAAAGGAAAACGGACTTCCTGGATCCCTTGGACCTCTCCCCAAGAAACTGCCCTTGAATAGGATTTTTGTAACAAAAGCTACTTTATAATAATTAAGGACTGGTTTTTTGGTTTCTAGTTGACTCACCGATCTTTGTTCCTTTGTCATGTGACTACCAGATTCCTACAAGGTTAAAAACAATTTTCACGGTATAACGGTAGCATTAGAAAAACGTTTATGACAAAAGAGAAGACAAAAATGAATGACTAAACGACGAAATGAATGAATGAATGAATGAATGAATGATTGCAGAAAGAAAGAAAGAAAGAAAGAAAGAGAGAAAGAAAGAAAGAAAGAAAAGAAAGAAAGAAAAGAAAAGAAAAGAAAAGAAAAGAAAAGAAAAGAAAAGAAAAGAAAAGAAAAGAAA